>JACXGM010025498.1:0-15278 GCA_016801145.1 Umbra pygmaea | reverse complement strand
GGTGGCAACGGCCATACTCCATAACATGGCTGTGCGAGGAGGCGCAACTATTCCGGAGGGGAGGAGGTGTAAGCGGATGAGGAGGAAGATGGAGAGGGAGAAGTTGAGGTCCTCCATCCTCCACAGAGGGCTGCCCTGCACGCTGCAGGGGTTGAGTCAAGGCAGCTTTTGATTGCAAATGTTTTTGATTGATTTATATATTAATTTTTTTGGAATAACTTGCGGAGCTATCATTGGCAGCCATCCATGATTGAATGGACTTTTCTTTTGATTCGTATTATGATGGAATGTTTATTTTTTTGAAAAATAAATGGTATTTTCAAACCTTGCATCCATTAAATGTTCCGTGTTTGATTCTAATCCTTTAAACCTTTACTCTATCATGCCATTGTGTCCATTCCATAAGTGGTCTATGCAACGCCAATCATTGACATGCTTCTCTTAAGGTTGGCGAAGAAGCCTACACCTTAGAATTTCTTAGTCAAAAGTTGACATATGCCCATATTAGCACGTCACATTGCTGATTCATCTTCATTAATTTATTGGGCATTGAATGCAGGTCACATGGTTGTCAGAGGATTCCCTTTCTGCTGCTTTGCCTCATGCATAGCTTATGCATAGCCTTACGCGTCGTCAAACACACAGATAATGTACATTATGAACTAATGTCTTTACGCAGCCTCTTCAAAGAAGCCTTTATATATGAATGTGCAGTGCACTTAGATTGACACTGCTTAATTTCCTTATGGATAAATAAGGTATCTCATAGATAGAGCAATATTTTATGCGTAGGTTTCCAATGGCAAAAAAAATAAAAAGTGTATTACATCATTTTTAGAAGTCATTAAACCCACGTCAAGAAGCGGGACAACGGGATGAGGAGAGTGGATGGTTAGCGAGGGATACCCGGTTCGTCTACCAATAACAACATCTCGTGTAAACACATTACTGACAATTTTATAATTTAATTCGTAGTCTATATTTTACTGTAATAGTTAGAACATTTATTTAGTAGAATAGTTATGTTACTGTAATAGTTATGTTATTGGAATAGTTAGATTATTTATTTGGTAGAATAGTTATGTTATTGTAATAGTTAGATCATATATTTAGTAGAATATTTATGTTATTGTAATAGTCAGATTATTTTTTTTTGTAGAATAGTTAAGTTATTGCAATAGAAAGCCAATTATATTATACTTGTTGAAAGCAAATCTAGATATTATTAAAGATGTTCTTGAAAGTATAGTTTTTAAAATATTGTACATTATTTTCAACCATTGGGAATTTGAGTAAACATGTGCAATCATTAATTTCATCACAGATATTGTAGACTTCCAGAACTCAAAATAGTTCTGCATAGGTGTGTAGCTAATTGGCAATATCATAAAGCAATCTAACAGCCAAGTAGGCACAACCGATATGCTTGATGTAGCAAGCAGTCAACCAATGTTCGATACTCTCCAATGTCTGTAATACATTCAGCCTGGACAGCGACTGATGACTGTCAGTCAGACAGAGGTGCACCCCTTTTGCTTTCTGCCTTCAGAATACAAACAGGTTTGGTTCTGATCAGCCTCTTGATCTGGGACAATGTGCTCTTGGACATGGTGTTAAATGGCCAGCAAGGGGCATTCTTCCCTCTGGTCAAATTCCAATGCCCCAAAGCAATGAAGGGTACATTGCCCTGCATAGCTTGCTGTCTTTCCATTGGAATATTAAAATGGGTGTCCTGGCTTTGGGGTCCTGGTTGTCATTCCATAATAGTGAACTAGCCATACCCAGCTTTCAGTTGGCTTATGCCATTAGTGATATTTAAGTATAAAAACATCAGCTAAATAACAGTCCTGCATTCTGCAATGTGCTCTTTAAAGTGATTTTCCCTGTCATTTCTTGAAAATTACAGTTGAAACCACATACATTTGTACCTCCATCATTGCCTAAACAAGAGCAATGTGTTTGTTTTCAATGCATTTCTACTTGAATGCAGCCTGTATATCTCTAAGGGGATGCCTCAGCACAGTATCTCTCAGTGCGTCTATCATACCCTGTGTTCAGATGAGATGTCACACAGCGGACTGATTAATCAACAGTTGTCTTGTCTGTCACTTCTGAGTTAAGCTGATGATGCGTGGGCTGTTGCTGGTTATTACACTGTGTCACTCATGGACGCAGGCACACAGTCACTCACATGTACAGCAAACAGAGAGTTTGCACCGGTTTCAAACAAGTTATGTAGCGGATCAACAATATTCACTCCAGTTTGATTCCCTTTAACATTTCCTCTCTCAGCTCACAGGTTTTTCTCTCGTTCTCTCTTGCTGCCGCCATCTCGTTTTCACTCTCTCTAGCTCACTCATTTTCCTTCATTCATTCTAATTTTATCTCTCCTCCTCTACCCCGTTCACTCTGTCTGGAAGTGTCTCTCTGTCATTGTCTTACTCTCGCTCTCTGTCCCAGGATTGAGCAGTCATGTGCGGATCATCTGGGTAATAATGTGGTAGTAGAGACACTTCTCCTGCCTGTTTGCTCTGGCTTCATTATCGATCCCATACAAACATCCCAACTGGAGTGTGGCGGCAGGTTATCTCAGACGGCAGCATGTTTCCTCTTACTCTTCCCTCTCCCTCCTCGCTCCTCCCTCACACCCCAAACACTCCACTCTCTCTCCCTCAGTTCCATCCTATGTAAGTTCTATCGACATAGGCCAGTGCAAATACCTGAATTTACCTCAACAAAGAGAGGGGAGGGCAGAGGAGAAAACAAGAAGAGGAGAACAGAGAAGTGTCGAGAGCAGGAGAGAAGAAGGAATAGCAGGTTTAGAGAATGGTGAAGACAACAGCAGGGATTCCTACAAGTGCCCTTAGGAATTCCCACAAGAGCACACTATATTTGGGACTAATCCAGAGCCTATTCCAAGCTGACAGCATCACTTCCTCGGGCTGTTCTTTAGTGGGCAGTTGGGTAGTCGACTCAGCGGGAGGAGTGCCTCACAGTGTGGGGACTGAAGGCAGAATTAGCCAATTACAGAAAAAATAAATCATGTTGCCGTGACAGCAGCTATCAGAGTCTGGGAGGTAAAAACTGTTTTAGAATTTGTGCGTAGAAGTGTTGAATAGCTTGGCAGTGGAAGTGATGGGTAATGTAGTGACATTGTGTCACAGTGGGGGAGGGCTGGGACACCAGCGGAATGTAAATGTAAAGTTTTATGAGATTGAGGAAACATGTAGCTCCATAGTCACATGATCACCCCGTAAAATTATATAAAAAAGTGATATCACACTGTCTGTCACAAATCACAACCAATCCTAATCCTAATTAAAAAAAGGTTTAGGTGTGCAGCATGTATTTTGTGAAGTGGGACGTTCTGCTCTATGTTTGCATGGTGGGACTTTCCAGATGGAAGGAGATTTCAGCTGGATCATCCAGTGACCAGGCTGGACCTCTAAAGTATGCACAGTGTGGGTTTTGTAATGAGTTTCTTCCATTTGTTTCACAAGTTGATTAGATCTACCCACGTATACACAAAACAATATCTCCCAGGAAAAGAAAGGGGGATGCAAAGCATTTGTTCTTTCACACTTTCCATGTTTTAACTGGTACATACGTTAATCTGTTGTGCATATTTAGCTTCCTAAACCAACATTACAGACAAAAAGAAGGTGAAAAACAAAACAAGCTTGAAACTACCTTGCAATGTTGCACCTTTAAAGTTATATACAACCAATTCTTTGTCTTATTCCTTAATGGCCCCTAACTTTGCCTGAATATAGTAAATAAAATATATACAAATAACAGACAGGAGAGAGAGAGAAAGAGTGGGAGTGAGAAAAGGATGGAGGGAAAGAGATGTTTTTCAAACACACACACACCCCACCCCCTATAAAAAACATTGTGAGCTACGACAACCTGTACAATCACAACTCGCTGTGGATAAACACATTTTACCATACAACACAAACACAACTCTGGAAAATTTAAGAGACCACTGCAATTTTTTCTTAAATCAACCCCATTTAACACTTCTGGAATTTTATCAAGAGGAAGACGGATAGTCACAAGCCAACAAACAGCTGAGTTGCTTCATTTTTTTCACCCGGAGTCACCCAACATCAATCTGAAAGACTGGTAGAGAGCATGTCAAGATGCATGAAAACCAATTATTATTATGCAGTTATTACAGTGGGGCAAAAAAATATTTAGCCAGCCACCAATTGTGCAAGTTCTCCCACCTAAAAAGATGAGAGAGGCCTGTTATTTTCATTATAGGTACATTTCAACTATGAGAGACAAAATGAGAAAGAAAATCCAGAAAATCACTTTTTTTTTAAATGAATTTATTGGTAAATTTTGGTGGAAAATAAGTATTTGGTCAATAACAAAAGTGAATCTCAATACTTTGCTATATACCCTTTGTTGGCAATGACAGAGGTCATTTTCTATAAGTCTTCACAAGGTTTTTACACACTGTTGCTGGTATTTTGGCCCATTCCTCCATGCAGATCTCCTCTAAAGCGGTGATGTTTTGGGGCTGTCACTGGGCAACCGAGACTTTCAACTCCCTCCAAAGATTTTCTATTGGGTTAAGATCTGGTGACTGGCTAGGCCACTCCAGGACCTTGAAATGCATCTTACGAAGCCACTCCTTCGTTGCCTGGGTGGTGTGTTTGGGATCATTGTCATGCTGAAAGACCCAGCCACATTTCACCTTCAATGCCCTTGCTGATGGAAGGAGGTTTTCACTCAAAATCTCACGATACATGGCCCCATTTATTCTTTTCTTTACACGGATCAGTCGTCCTGGTCCCTTTGCAGAAAAACCCCCATGCTTCACAGTAGGTATGGTGTTCTTTGGATGCAACTCAGCATTCTTTCTCCTTCAAACTTGACGAGTTGAGTTTTAAAGTTCTATTTTGGATTCATCTGAGCATATGACATTCTCCCAATTCTCTTCTGGATCATGCAAATGCTCTCTAGCAAACCTTAGACGGGCCTGGGCATGTACCGGCTTGAGCAGGGGGACACGTCTGGCACTGCAGGATTTGAGTCCCTGGCGGCATAGTGTGTTACTTATGGTAGCCTTTGTTACTTTGGTCCCAGCTCTCTGCTGGTCATTCACTAGGTCCCCCCGTGTGGTTCTGGGATTTTTGCTCACCGTTCTTGTGATTATTTTGACGCCATGGGGTGAGATCTTGCGTGGAGCCCCGGATCGCGGGAGATTATCAGTGGTCTTGTACGTCTTCCATTTTCTTATAATTGCTCCCACAGTTGATTTCTTCACACCAAGCTGCTTACCTATTGCATATTCAGTCATCCCAGCCTGATGCAGGTCTACAATTTTGTTTCTGGTGTCCTTTGACAGCTCTTTGGTCTTGGCCATAGTGGAGTTTGGAGTGTGACTGTTTGAGGTTGTGGACAGGTGTCTTTTATACTGATAACAAGTTCAAACAGGTGCCATTAATACAGGTAACGAGTGGAGGACAGAGGAGCCTCTTAAAAAAGAAGTGACAGGTCTGTGAGAGACAGAAATCTTGCTTGTTTGTGGGTGACCAAATACTTATTTTCCACCCTTAATTTACCCATAAATTCATAAAAAAATCAATGTGATTTTCTGGATTTTTTTTCTCATTTTGTCTCTCATAGTTGAAGTGTACCTATGATGAAAATTACAGGTCTCTCTCATCTTTTTAAGTGGGAGAACTTGCACAATTGGTGGCTGACTAAATACCTTTTTGCCCCACTGTATTATTCCACATAATATTGATTTGTGAACTCTTTCCAAGTTAAAACATTACTATTGTGTTGTTTTAAAATGAATAAATACTTATTTTCTTTGCGTTATTCAAGGTCTGCTAAACAAACACTGTGGTCTCAGCCCACCCATTCCTACCTCAATTTTTTGACACTAATTGAACACTGATTAACAATGTGACCTTAATAAAATGGGCTGTGGAGCTTCAGATTCCCTATCTGGTACAGCAAGAAGAGGACTGGCAACCTCCTTGAATCCAGCCTCTCTCTAGGTTTCTTCCTAGGTTCCACATACTAGGCAGGTTTTCCTAGCCAATGTGCTTTACATGTTGTTGCTTGCTCTTTGGGAGTTCATGGCGGGCCGGGTATTTGTCAAAGCACTTTGTTACAACTGCTGTTGATTGATTAATTAATTGATTCATTGATTGATTGATTGATTGATTGGTCTGACAACAATGCAACTTTTTTGCTATTTTGACCAGTTGTTATTTTCTGCCAATAAATGCTCTGAATGACAACACTTCTATTTTGAATTTGGGAGAAATGTTTTCAGTAGTTTTTGGAATAAAACCAAAATTGTCAATTTACCTAAACACATACATATCAATAGAAAACCATTGACTAGTGGTGTAGGACTGGGGGAAAAAGGATACTATGTATATAGGGTCCTAATATGTGGAAGGGCCCTTAAATACATGAATAAACAAGTGGGCGGCTCAGAGACAGCCTAAGTGCAGGGCCCAGAAGTGTATACTACGCCCTTGCCAGAGACACAGATTATTTTTCAAGTTGTATTTCACTGTTTACAAACACATTTACTGTACACTGCAATGCCAAACTAATCATGTGATAGTATACAAACCCATAACGTAGAGAACCAAATCATCAACAAAAACCTGAAGCACAACATGTTACACAAAACCCTTGCTGCTGCACACAAACATAGACAGCAATACTCCACAATGCATAGAGAAACAGAGAGGAGAGAGAAACAGAGAGAGACTAAGGATAGACATCTGAATTGCCTTTCTGATCTTCTCTGCCCCGCTAGAACCCAGACAGGAAGAGGCGGATAAGGTCTATTTTTGGGGCCTCAGCTTTGAACATAATAAAACAGTAAGAACAAAGCCCAGGCAGACTTAGAGAGCCATAGTATCTTTCTACAGAGCATCTGTCTTGGGGCAGCAGGGTGCCTAGCGGTGAGAGTGTTTGACCAGTAACCGAAAGGTTGCTGATTTGAATCCTGAAACAGTGTTAATCTCTTTTCATCTATTTTTACGTCACAGAAGTAAATCTTATAATTTGGTCTGTTGCTTCACAAAAATTCTGTGTCCATATGCTATACGAATTGTTATATCCGGCCTTTATTGAACAGGGCAAAAAGGAAATTCAAAACTTGAGAAACTGATATTTCTCATTGGTTGTTTTCTGTCTCCGTGTTAAAGTACAGACGTCACCCAAAAATGATTAGACCAAATAATCAGTGTTGAGTAAACAAAAAATAACAGGAATAACACATATCACTATTTCACGTGTTTCTGACACTGCTGAAATACACTGTAAAAAATAAAAGCTTGCAAAAATGCAAAATTCCATGTCAACCTTATGCATTAACATTATTGTGTTTTCCCAACGAAGTTTTAGGCACTTTCCAAACTACAAAAATGCTGCCATCTTTACAAACAATTGTTTGTTCAACCAACTTGAAATTCATCATTCTGCCAATGTAAGATTGTTTGTTGAGTTAACAGTGACATGATCAAAATCACCTGATAACTAGAATGCAATATCAAAAATCAAAGTAACCTACATTTCCAAGCTCAATTATCAGACAGTCTTACATTTAGCTGATGCTCTTATCCAGACCACCTTTCAGTAAATACTGGGACATTTCTCCCAGAGCAACATAGGGTAAAGTGCCTTGCCCAAGGATACAATTACATTTGGCACAGTCAGAAATCAAACCAACAACCTTCCAACTACAAGTCTGCCTCCCTAACCACTGAGCCATCTGCGCAAATGAGTCTTGCTGATAGAAGAGCACCATTGTGCATTGTCAACGTCGAGAAATCAAACATCTTCATATCTCTATCGGACAATTATTTGGCGTCACAGCTTGGGAACTACAAATTCCATGTTCAATTTACTCACAACTGCATGTTTGGTTACATTTGTGAGTCTAACGGTTGGTGTAACATGCTTTTCTTTATTCTTGTATAGTCATTACATTTGTTCATGGTAATGATTCTTAAAATCATATTAACTGAATAGGGCACATTTCTATGTTTTATAGTGTAGAGTCTATACAACAAAAACGTTGCCCACCAGAGACTGAACAATTTTTAACCACCAAGAATAAGCATCCCACTGTTCACTGACGTGTCCATAATTAAACCAAATCAATTAAAATCTAATAAAAAAACACCAGTCCTTCAGCGTCTCCAGATCAAATCATATTTCCTAGTATTTTATGTTGTTTTGCGATTATGTGGTGTATCACTAGAGAAACGGGTTTAACCTAGCAATTTTACCTATACATACAGTGTGAAAATTGTGTGCACTGACAACTGTAAATCTCTATAGGAAGATCTATATAGTATAGGATCTTCAGCTAAATTTTGGTTAATTACAGTTTTTGCCTATTGCTTAATTACAGAATTTGGCCCTACACACAAGCCACTCAGACATAGCACTTGGAGATTAACATTTCACATCTATGTCAAAATGAAACACTGCAATCAAAACGTAACACTCCTTTCTAAAAATGAAATTCTTGCAACAAAACCATACACACAAGCACCATTTGAATGGTGCAAAACACCACACACGGTTGTATGTTACACACGTTGGCCAATGATGAAACACCATGCAGTCAGCACGTCCATTCAATAATCAAAACACACACGATACTGGCAACACCCCCACACACACAGTAAATTCCTTAACCAGTAATTGAATACCAATCAGTCACAGTTGTAGCATTATAAATGTATGCACACGTGTCGTGGGACAATCGTGAAAATGGAGGCCGAAGGACCAATTGGACGGAGAAGACGAGAAAGAGACAGGGGAAGAGGGAGAATAGAACAAGGAAGAGACAAGAGAAGAGGTAGATAAGAACGAGGAAGAAACAGGGAAGAAGGAGAGGAGAACGAGGAAGAGACGTGGGAAGAGAGGAGAACGACAGCAACCCGAACAGGAACCAGGCATTCGACACACAACTGTCACTGACGACATCACGGCCACTGTGATGGACCATGTAATCAGCCATGGCCTGACGATGAGGGAGGCCGGGCAGAGGGTGTGGCCCAACCTCAGCCACTTCACGGTTGCCAGCATTGTATGGACATTCCGACAAGAAAACAGGTATGTCCCGAACTAACGACACCGGACCGTACAGTATGTTCTGCTTGAATCTGGTTGTACATTATGTCACAGTTTAACAGTGCAGGGTGGGAAACAGAACCTAACCATCGACAATGATCATGCATTGTTTGCAGAACCACCAGGTGACCTGCCATGGGTGGGAGGCAACGGGTGTTCACCCATGCACAGGAACTAGCCTCTGTCAACCTTGTGGTGGCAAACAACAACACTATCCCCTTGCGCCAACTACATGAGCCCATCCTTGCCCATTAACCCCATCTTCCACAGCATCAGTATGACATCACTCAGCCGGTTCCTGCGGGAACACCACATCAGCAGGAAGCAGCTGTACAGGGTTCCGTTTAAAAGGAACAGTGTCAGGCTCAAGAACCTTCACTACGACTATGTGCAGGTGAGTGTCACAGCACCACACCAATGGCAGTCGAGTGTGTCCACATGGAAATATACCACACAGGCGCCCCCCTTCCATTGGTTGGAGGCCGTGATTGCGGTGCTGTCGAAATGTGTCCAACCCAATCCACAGTCATATTGCGCCATTGTAGATGCTGTACCGCTGTGTTCAGGGACACACCATAATGACGTGTCATGTATACATGTTCTGTTACAGACCGTCCTGAGCTTCAATGCAGCAGCTCAGCCACATGAGTACATATACATTGATGAAGCTGGGTTCAATCGGGCAAAAACCAGACGTTGGGGCCGAAACATCATTGACTATAGTAGAGCCATCGTGAATGTCCCGGGAAGCGCGGGGGCAACATCACCATGTGTGCCGCCATTAGTGGTCAGGGGGTCCTCCATCACCCTTCCACCCTGGGTCCCTACAATACTGCACACATACTGACAGTTTTGGATGCACTACATGCCGCGGTCACACAGGTTGGACCAGGGCAGCCCATGTTCGTTGTCATCTGGGATAATGTCATTTTCCACCGGGCTGCTCTGGTCCAGGACTGGTTCACCAACCATGACCATTTCATGGTGCTGTACCTGCCCCCTTATTCCCCGTTCCTTAACCCTATCAAGGAATTAGGCATGCAGAGACATCGAGGTTGGGTCGATCCATGGGTGGATACGCCACGCCCGGTGATATTTTCCCTGTTGCCTGGCGAGGGAGGACATGTGATGTGGATGAGGTGATGTGGCCCAACCCCAATCGACGGCGTGATCCCTGACACTGTTTTGCTGTCATTGTACCCATGTGGTTTGGTAAAATCACCACCTGCAATAGCAACACCTACACCAGGTGTCTGTTGCTTGTAATGGGAGTTGCTGTTCTGCACCTGTAAAACGAGTCACTAAGGCTTGGTTGCAGGAATAAAAACGGTTTACAAACTACAAATGACAGCAATGTCTTGAATAGAGTTGACCAGTGTGTTGTGTCTGCTTTGACTGTTTATTGTGCATGTGCATGTGTGTTTCCTATCGATCCGAAGAGTGCCTTTTGAAGTCTAAGTGTTACGTTTTGATTGCAGAATGTCTTTTTGACATGGCAGTTACAGTAGATGTTAAGTTCCAAGTGATGTTTCAAGAATTCTTCTGTGTTGAGTTTGGACACGATAAGGTACATTTTGCATTTTGTATGTTAGCAATTGGGAAAAACTGTAAATAAAACAGTGTCTTTGTTTTTCGATTTTTATTGTCATTTTTTCGGACTCAGTGTTCTGTAAATCTCAAAAGTAGACTTCATGCATCAATACAAAAATAGTTTTTACAAACAACAAACATTCTTACAGAAATAAAGAAAAATAGAATCACAAATCATCAAATTTAGCAAAAAAATAGAGTAAAAAACAAAAATTGACTGGATAAATTGCTATTGGGAAAAACCCATACTTATTTTTTGTGTGTGTGTGTGTGCGTGCGTGCGTGCGTGCGTGCGTGCGTGCGCGCGTGTGTGTGTGTGTGTGTGTGTGTGTGTGTGTGTGTGTGTGTGTGTGTGTGTGTGCGTGTGTGTGTGTGTGTGTGTGTGCGTCCGTGCCTGCGTGTGTGTGAGTGTGTGTGTGTCTGTGTGGGGTAGTGGGCTGGGGGGGGCTTATGGATACCGCCTCCTGTTCGGATCTGGCCACAAGACCTCGTCAACCTCACAATGTCCTCGCGGGCTAGGCATTGGGGAAAATATCGCCTTGTGTGCCGAATCCACCCTTGGATTGATCCCACCTCAATGTCTGCAGAAGCCTCTACCATTGCTTGCAAAAGAGGCATGCGGGCGTGTGGTTGGCGATCATATACTTTCCACCGCCACGCTGAAATGAATTCCTCTATTTCGTTTAGAGGGGACTGAAAGCGGTCAGGTATAAAAGTGTGAATTGGTCATGGTTGTTAAACCAATCTTGGACCAGAGCACCCCGGTGGAAACAAACCTGGGCTGCTCTGGTCTGCACAACTGCATGCAGTGCATCTAGAAATGCAATGATCTGTCCTGTATTGTAGGGACCTATAGTGGCATGGTGATGCAGGAGTCCTTGGACACTACAGTTTTTGTGTGTAGTGTTTTGAAAAAAGTGTTTTATGCAATTGACAACTAAGTCAAAGGCTGAAAAATAGTTTATGGTTTTGGGGATTTGCTGTGTAGTTTTGCAATTTGAGTGAGAGGTTTCAAAAATTGTGTGGCATGAAAATGTTTTGTGTGTAAGCAGTTGGAAAAAACTGTAAGTGTTGTGGCCAAACCCATCCAGGAGGAGGGATGTACCTTAGCACTGGTGTTTAGACACCAAAACACTCCACACAACTTTCCTATACAACTTCTACTTTTGTTTTACATAGGTTTATGGTTTCTGTACAAATTCACAAATCGCATATAGTTTTCTCTTTGTATTCTGTACTATGGTAATTACAGTAATGTTTTGGAAAAATAAATATTCTTTTTCACCATCTCATTGGTTTTTACTGTGTTTCAACCCCTCAACAGATTTACTTTCACTAGAAGATTGTATGGAACTTTACATTTAGAATTATGTATGCCAGAAGAGCTTTAGATTTAGAACAACAGTGTTTACATGGTATATTAAAAAAAATGTACTATTGTGAAAGAAGTGTTTGCTATTTGATGTGTTTATGGCATTTTGAATGCAGTGTTACATTTTAATGGAGAACTGAGGCATTTTGCATTTTGTGTGTGCAGTTTTGGCAATTGTGTGTAGAGTTTTAAAGAAAGGAGAAATAGTTTTGAAAATGTGTGTAAGCTGTTGGCAAAAACTGTAGTCTACATCACACGCAATATTCTCTCTTGCTAAACAGTGAGGAAAGAATCTCCTAGAGTGGCATATCCAACCTTGGACAGAAGCAGTCTCTATATCCCTACCTGCCTCCACATGCCTACACCATTGTCCTTCCACCTCTTTTTCTCCCTCGTCCTCCACTTGTCCTCGTTCTCATCCCCTCGCTCTCTTTGCAATGTCTGCATCTATTGTTCTAAACAGGTAATCTGACCTTTGCAGTCTTTATGAGCCTATACCAAAACAGTGATTGGTTAATGATCAGTTCAGCTATTAGTGTGTACATATGTGAGAAGAGTGTGTGAGACAATAGTGAATGAGTGTAGTATTTTCATTGGTTGTGTTTGGAAAAGGAAAGCAAGTCACTTCCTGTTAGATTTTTGTGTTTTACGTAGAGAATTGGGTGTAGTCTTTGGAAAAATGTGTTTCATGCAATTGACAACTGAGTCAAAGGTTGAGAAATAGCTTATGGTTATGGAGATTTGGTATGTAGTTTTGCACTTTGAATGAGAGGTTTCAAAAATCATGTGAGATAGATACAGTATCAACAATGTCTAAATTTTCACACAAGTACGGGCTGGGTTGGGTCAGTATAGACAATAACTACAAGCTACAGGCAGGGCAGGTGCCAGCATAAGCCCTCATTCCTTCATCACAATATATAATATGTCAACTGATACACGTCTCCGCGATGGTCCTCGTTCTCTTACACGTCTGACTCCTCTCTCTCTCTCTCTTTTTCTTCCTCTTACTTTGACTCTCATTGCCTCCATGCTCACAAAGTTCTCAAAATTGATTACATTAGGCCTATTTGTAGTGCTAACGCTCGGACTGATTGGTGTTTTGTTTTCAAGTGTGTATGTAAGTGCCTATAATTGCCATGTGAGTTCTGTATTTTGAACAGGGTGTTTTCCCAATGACAACAGTAGATTTCCTTTTTGAACATAGGGTCTAATGTAAGAAAACGTGTGTAGTGTTTCGCAATAAGTGTGTTACAGAATTGCAAACAAAGTGCAAAGTTGACAATGTGTTTACGCTATGGTTACACTGTGTTTAAGTTGTGCCACAAGAAGTTTTGGTATGGAGGCTTTGGTCTAGGGCATTCGTTTTTAGTGTGTAAGCAATGGGCAAAAACTGTGAAGTCCAGAACTAAGGATAGCTTTTTCGTAGGGTTTGGGCAGTTAGGATTAGCATCTTTCTCCAGTGAATAAGGTTGGCCTTCATCTATAACAGCTCTCCAGGTCCATAGCTATTAGCATCTGGTCCTTTCTCCAGAACACGTCTTCTTCATTGCTTTGAATATAGCAGAAGTGTGTTCAGGTGCTCTATCATTCAAAGACTCACTGTTGTGTGCAACAGCCCAGCTCTAGTAAATAACCTGCAGCCAGTTGCACCAGCTGTGCGTAAGTTCAAACATAGCCTAGTTTGAACGTAATTCCAATTTAGGATGGAGTTTACGCACTACTAACATTTTAGGGGTTGCACCATCTGAAATAGTTCCAACGTAGGCATAAGTTACAACTCTGACAATGTCTTACACCTAACACTTACTAGGTGTAAAGTCCAACTTAAAACAAGGGTTGTCATTGTTTTGAACAGTGGAAAAATAATGAGGATGAGATATATATATCGGCTGTTTTACGTCTGCAATGCGTACTCCAATAAAAATGTAACCCCTTGGATAATTATGATGATTTTGATAGTTACTCGTGCTTTTAGACTATTTTCTGCCCACGAGCATGATACGTTATAGCCTACAAAATACTGTTACACTGAAAACACACAGTGATTGACAACACACACGCTTTATTTTCTGAGAGGACAATACTGTACGTGGTCAATTTCAATACAATGAGAAAGGGTGCGCTCCGCAGATATTATATACAGTTACTAACATAATGAATAGTAAGTATTATTAACTGTTTGTTTCTTGAAGATAAAATAAAGCCATAATTTGCACATAGGCAAACGGTAAACAAAAAACTTCCCAGATTATCACCCCAACTCTTTTCATTCTGTAATTTGACAACACCATAAACACTGCATCAAGGCTAATTTCCTATGATTGGCCAGAGAAAGTGAAATGTCATTTTCTGCAACAATATTTTGATTACTGTGGACTTTACACCAGTGTAGCTACGTTGAACCTTAAGTATCCGTGGTGCAACCAACCATAACCACAGCTTTAGTATCAAACTAACTAGGTTCAATGTGTGGACTTTGCACCCTAACTTTAGAGAGAACTAAAGTAGCTGGTGCAACTGGCTGCTGGGACTTTAGGTCACCTGAAACCATATACAGTATATTGTCTGAGGGTGGAGCTATCCATCTCTGCACTTCCTACATATTACTGCACACTTTTTTTACATTGATTACGAAATTCTTAAAATTTCTGATTCATGTTTCTGTAAGGGGACAATTACATTATTTAACCGCTTTTGACAGTTTTAGCAATAAACTCAGCTTTGGAACAGGGCAAGTGGGAGAAGCAGAGAAAAAAGATAGGGAGAGTGAGAGCGGGAGGGAGGGATAGGGTTGGCCAAACATGTCAGGGTGAATGTTGAGGTAAATGCATCAGGTACTTTATAATGTTGGAGACTGGAGCTATAAACAGCGTGCCCTTGGTCTCCCTGAGCAGAGCCCAGCAGCAGACAGACCACGAAGGGTTTTAGTACCACTATAAAGCATGTTCTACCTTCTGCTGCAGCTGGTGGCCTTCCACGCCCTACACAGTCCATTCACACAACACACACACAGGAGACATCATACACACACAACACACACACACAGGAGACATCATACACACACAGGAGACATCATACACACACAGGAGACATCATACACACACAACACACACACACAGGAGACATCATACACACACAACACACACACAGGAGACATCATACACACACAACACACACA
>JACXGM010025497.1:0-15278 GCA_016801145.1 Umbra pygmaea | reverse complement strand
TTGTAGAGGAGTAGTTTTAGGCTACCTTGTAGTAGTCGTAAAGCAGTATATTCAGTCTACCTTGTAGTCGTCGTAAAGCAGTAGTTTCAGGCTACTTTGTACTAGTCGTAGAGCAGTAGTTTTAGTCTACCTTGTAGTAGTTGTAGAGCCGTAGTTTTAGGCTAACTTGTAGTAGTCGTAGAGCAGTAGTTTTAGTCTACCTTGTAGTAGTTGTAGAGCAGTAGTTTTAGAATACCTTGTAGTAGTAGTAGAGCAGTAGTTTTCTGCTACCTTGTAGTAGAGGTAGAGCAGTAGATTTAGGCTATGTTGTAATAGTCTTAGAGCATTCATTTTTGGCTACCATGTAGTAGTCATAGAGCAGTAGTTTTAGTCTACCTTGTAGTAGTCATAAAGCAGTAATTTCAGGCTAATTTGTAGTAGTTGTAGAGCAGTAGTTTTCAGTAGTTTCTTGTAGAAGTCGTACTACAGTAGTTTTAGGCTACCTTGTAGTAGTCGTAATGCAGTATATTCAGTCTACCTTGTAGTAGTTGTAGAGCAGTAGTTTTAGGCTAACTTGTAGTAGTTGTAGAGCAGTAGTTTTTTGCTACCTTGTAGTAGAGATAGAGCAGTAGTTTTAGGCTATGTTGTAATAGTCGTAGAGCATTCATTTTAGGCTACTTTGTAGAAGTCATAGAGTAGTAGTTTTAGTCTACTTTGTAGTAGTTGTAGAGCAGTAGTTTTAGGCTACCTTGTAGTAGTCGTAAAGCAGTAATTTTAGTCTACCTTGTAGTAGTCATAGAGCAGTAGTTTTAGGCTACCTTGTAGTAGTTGTAGAGCTGTAGTTTTAGGCTACCTTGTAATAGTCGTAGAGCCTTAGTTTTAGTCTACCATGTAGTAGTTGTAGAGCAGTAGTTTTAGAATACCTTGTAGTTGTCGTAGAGCAGTAGTTTTAGGCTACCTTGTAGTAGTCATAGAGCAGTAGTTTTTGGCTACCTTGTAGTAGAGGTAGAGCAGTAGTTTTTGGCTACCTTGTAGTAGAGGTAGAGCAGTAGTTTTAGGCTATGTTGTAATAGTCGTAGACCATTCATTTTTGGCTACCATGTAGTAGTCATAGAGCAATAGTTTTAGTCTACCTTGTAGTAGTTATAAAGTAGTAATTTCAGGCTAATTTGTAGTGGTTGTAGAGCAGTAGTTTTTGGCTACCTTGTAGTATCTATAGAGCAGTAGTTTTAGGCTACCTTGTAGTAGTCGTACAGCAGTAGTTTTTGGCTACCTTGTAGTAGAGTTAGGGCAGTAGTGTTAGGCTACCTTGTTGTAGTAGTCATAGAGCATTCGTTTTTGGCTACCATGTAGTAGTCTTAGAGGAGTAGATTTATACCACCTTGTAGTAGTCGTAGAGCAGTAGTTAAAGGCTACCTTGTAGTAGTCGTAGAGCAGTAGTTTTTGCTACCTTGTAGAAGAGTTAGAGCAGTAGTTTTAGGCTATGTTGTAGTAGTCGTAGAGCATTAGCTTTTGGCTACCATGTAGTAGTGGTAGAGGAGTAATTTCAGGCTACTTTGTAATAGTCGTAGAGCAGTAGTTTCAGTGTACCTTGTAGTCGTAGAACAGTAGTTTTAGCCTACCTTGTAGTAGGCGTAGAGCAGTAGTTTTTGGGTACCAAGTAGTAGTCGTAGAGCAGAAGATTTAGGCTACATTGTAGTAGTCGTAGAGCAGTAGTTTCAGGCTACTTTGTAGTAGTCGTAGAGTAGTAGTATTAGTCTACCTAGTAGTAGTTGTAGAGCAGTAGATTTAGGCGACCTTGTGGTAGTCCTAGAGCAGTAGTTTTAGTCTACATTGTAGTATTCATAGAGCAGTAGTTTTAGTCTATCTTGTATTAGTCAAAGAGCAGTAGTATTAGTCTACCTTGTAGTAGTCCTAGAGCAATAGATTTAGGCTACCTTGTGGTAGTCCTAGAGGAGTAGTTTTAGTCTACCTTGTAGTAGTCATAGAGCAGTAGTTTTAGTCTATCTTGTATTAGTCAAAGAGCAGTAGTTTTAGGCTACCATGTAGTAGTCGTAGAGCAGTAGTTTTAGGCTACATTGTAGGAGTCATAGATCAGTAGTTTTAAACTACCTTGTAGTAGTCGTAGAGCAGCCCCAAGGCGGCAGCACTATCCTCGTCCCCATTGATGCTCATCATGGCCTTGGTGGCGGCTGTCAAGGGGTTCTCCAGGAATGTCTTCCATGCCTCATCCTCGTTGGTGTAGGTCCGACGTTGACTGTAGTTTGGGTCATTCTGCAATACCAGGACTGCCCTCTTACTGTGTGTGATGGGGCACAGTGAGGAAAGGAGGGTGAAAGACCGAGAGGGGAATAGATAGAGAGAGAGAGAGAGAGAGAAGAGGAAAAAGATGCCTTATATGTCAAGCTGCATAATTATAAGCAACACTGATTTAAGCAGTGAGTCACATGTCTGATTGACAGCCCAGAGACAGGCAAATCAACAATCACTGGCTGGTTCAAAATCGACCAATAGGCTGGAGAGATCAAAAGCATTGAGACCGGTTGTACAAGCATGTGACATTCTGGCTTCTCAGAGAAAATATGCTCTACTTGCTGTTCTAGTGTGACAACTTAGGATAACTGACAGCATCCTATTGGTTGCCTGCATACGGCTGCATGGTTACGATTGGTTATCTGTCTACTGTTGAGTGTTTCCTATTGGTTGAATATTTCCTCTCTCCAAAAAGGGATCTAGTGCAACATTCCAGAGTTGGTACAAATTGTTAGTTGATTTATATTTAGATAACCTGTTTGGGAACATACATAGTCTTTAAGCATCATCATCAGCCCAAGCTTAACTAAATTTGTGTGAGATTCAGTAATCCTCTCTGGACCATATCAGATAATGAGCAGGTTTGATTAGGAAAAAGGTACAAAACTAAATCTATCTAAAACTTTCTTAATGGGGTATTATAATAGATATAGCCTACCAACACATGTTAGATGTTGAAAATACCAACTTCTGTAGATTGTGCAACAAAATGATTTTGAGGTCAATTGATCAAATGTTTTCATATTTTGAAAACATTGTAGATATATTTCAATGAAGTTAGAGCTATATATTTGTTTTTAATGCAGAATAAGGAAAGCCTTAAATAATCCACTTGACTGTGTTTCTACTAATGATAAGCCTAGTTAGTTCTACTTAGTTATTCTAACTAGCAATCTTACATGGAGGAAGATAGAGGAAGGAAGGCTGAGACTGGGGCAGTACCTACAAGCCTTGCTAGTGGTGTAACTAGCCCCCCACCCCATTTTCTAAAATAACAACATTTCATCCAATAACTTGTGTAATCTAAGTGTAAACTCTAGACATTTACTGCCCTTCATCAGTCATTTACTTAAGCTTGGCTATGGTGCACATACAACCTTTCCTTCAAAATGTGCTTTTCTGTGTTGGCAATTAGAGATTCATCTTGGCTACTTACCCCACCGTACCCTATAATTCACATTTACCACGTTGTATTTAACTGGACATGAGAGTGTTGATTATATAGACAGTTTATATTGCAGCAGGCTAACATATATGGCCTATATAGGCATGATAATTCTGCATAAATTTTTAATCAATTGGTGACCTTTGTATTTAAATTATTGATTTAACTTTTATTTTACAAAAACAAACAGAGTATTTGTTTAAAAAATTGATAGGGAAAAGATTAGATGTCGATGGCTAGACCAGTTTTGTTTATTTTTTCGTTAAATCAATTTTAAATTAACAATCGCAATGCTATTAAAATGTGCGGTAGTAAGAACCAAAATGCGTTTCTATCCTCATACCTCAATACACCAGAAAAAGATCTCCAGAATTGTACACACTGAATTTAAGGGTTTATGTCGTCTGGCATCCGAGCAATAGTTGATGTCGTCTGGTATCCGAGCTATAGTTGCTACACCAAATGCATTTTATTGTTTATGGTCAAGGAAAACTTATTATTAGTAATCCAATATCCAATTGTTTCTTTCAAAAAATGTTCCCTGGGTCGAATTAATGCGTTGGGGATTTGCAACCCGATAGATCCGTTATTTACTGACAATAAAACATAGAGGGTAGTCTACATGCAATCCAATGTTAAAACAAAAGAGAAAAAAACTTGTTGAATTTTTGTTGTTTTTTATTATTAGAGGGAAGCTTTGAATTGGGAATAAAATACAAAATTTCCAGGAAGTTTCACAAGAAAGAAACACAATTGCCTCCCACCATATTTTGAATATTAGAAAATGGTCGGCCTGAATCACACATTTTAAACGGGAAATCTGATTTTTTTATATAAATAAAACGAAACAGCCTGTCTACTAAGCTGATCCATTTACTTTTTAATTAATAGGGGGCTATTTGGGGATATCAAAATAGATTTTTTAAATTACATGTGTTCTTTTTCCAATTTCCAAATAACATTTGTTTATTTCAGCTAAATAAATAATTATGTCAAAATGAATTATTTTTTCCAGTGTCTATAGTGAGGAGAAGGCTTGCTTACATTGTTCCTCTGACTAGTTGGGCCAACGCCTATAACAGGTGTACGATTTCACTGGAGTCAACAGTGTTCTGTCATTGCCGTCAAAACGGACAAAATACAGTCACACATTTGGAGAAACGATAAAAAAGGAATGATTATTTATTTGTTATTCAAATGTAATAAAATAAAAACAGTAGGCCTACAACAATTGATTACGCATTGGAAATAATTAGCCTCAAATAAATCGGAAGGTTAACTACATACATATGCATAATAGCCTAACAATACACAAAATGTAGGACTTAGTATGGTATTTAGTACAAATTCAAGTATTTATGGTAGGATTAAAAATAGTTAATTCGAGAATGCAATTAATTCCAAAATACAATCCACATGAATATCACACGGGATGCTGGAACGTTACTCGGGATATGCACCTGAATAACACGACAGGTGAAGTACACCTGTACAGTGCAGGCTGGAACACGACTAGTGAAATAGCACTTTAAGCGCTCAAAGGCGCTCTCGGATCCAAAGTAACATAAATAAGGAGACTGACTCATTGTCGTTTTGGCAGGCAGGCAAAAAGTAAACTTTCCCACAGTCCATATACTCCACTAGGTTCTGCCAGGGCCAGGTAAAAACCTCAAAACTGAAATGTTGATGGGTCATTTTGAACAAAAATTAAGTAGGCAATAACCTGCTGTATAAGCTCTAGACGTTGGTTCGGCTGGACTTTCAGTGATGACTGAAACACTTACTTGTCATGGTCCTGTGACATCTCTCTTGGTGGAACTGGACTTTCTAGTTGGTACTGTAAATCCGATCCGTCTTCTTAACGCTGGAAAACTCAATCACGACGCGGGATGAGGGCTACAGCAAATGTGTCTCTGAACGAACGGGTTTTGTCAGCTTTTCTTGCTTTTTGGGTATAGAGAGAATATGTGGCCGGTTTTACCTGTGACAGGGCATCGGATTGGATTACAACAGGCAATGGGCGGAGCTTAATAGTCAATAAAATATGTTGGTACTATTGGCCTGCTTGTGGGCGTGGTTAGAGCCAGAGCATGTGGATTGGGAGGATATCGAAAAGCAGAGTAGGCCTACTTTAACAGAATTAACGGTGAACCACACACATAGTAGATGCACTGATTTTACTCTCTCCTACCAGCTACCACAATTTGTATACATATAAGGGAAATAACATAACCAGCATGATTGACAACAGGCCTAATTTGCATTTACTTTGCATAAAATAACAATCCTCATTTGCCACATCAATGTTTAGAATGATATTGTCACCCATTGATTTCTGAAGAAAACATATAAATGCTTAGTGTGGTTAGCTTAATAGTCTTACCTTGTCTTATCAGAACCCAACATACTTAATAAATTGTTCCATTCTAATACAAATGTTTTTAAATAAATGTCAATGCCTACATTGAATATTTGACAAAAGTTTGGGTACCCTTGGAAGAAAATTTTTGATGTAAAACATGCAAATTTTCGGCCACATTTAATACAGTATTATGGTTTATTAGCATTCATGTCTCATTAGGACATTAGTCAGGTGAAGTCAATTCCAGTGTTAAATTATAACTCTGAAGTAAGTCCATACCTTCTAATCCAGGGGTGGGCAAACGTTTTTGCTTGAGTGCCACATTGTTTAGTTCAGCATTAGTAAAGATAATTACACAAGTGTACAGGAAATACATTATACCTTAGTTTTCAAACACCATATCCTTGTTTGACTTCTAAGAATGTAATCATCCTTTTAGATTCAGCTACTCTCAGACAGCTGTGCATCAAGACAACAGCACATATGGGAAGTAATTTGAGTTAAAAGAAAAATGTTTTTCAAATATAATGATGTAATTAATTTTATAAATGCCCCCGCCGGCCGGATCAAAGGTCCCGGGGGGCTGTACTTTGCCTCGCCCCCCTTGTTCTAATCTGTCAGGCTGTGATGGTTATTCTGCTTGGTTTAAAAAAACATTGGCTTCTCTAAGCAGATATCTGAGGACTTGAAAGGAAAACAATTATCACCAAACAAGAGAATGCTATAAAAACTCACTCAATGCTTTCAACTGTCAACTTAAACTTTAATAATTATTGTTAAGAAATGGACGTTCATAAATTGAGCAGTTCAAGTCATGCAAAAATCACAAAGACTTGCCTGAAAACTGGCCAGATCTGCACAACACAACCCCCAGGTCAATAAAAAGGAACAATTTAGCTAACACGAGTAGTTGTCCACAGGTCCACAATACAGCGTACATTAAACAACAAGGATCTGCATGGGAGAATTGTCAGAAGGAAGTATTTTTTTATGGATTACATTCATTATTAACTTTCCAAAAACAGGTGTGCCAAGCTTGTAGCATCATACTCAAAAAGACTTGAGGTTGTAATTGCTGCCAAAGGTGCTTCAACAAAGAATAGAGCAGAGGCTGTGAATCCTTATGACATGTGATTTTATATTTATTTTTCAAAAATTTGCAATGGTTTCAAACACACCTTATTTCACATTGTCATTATGGGGTATTTTTGTAGAATTTTGAGGGAAATAATGAATTTAATTTATTTCGGAATCAGGGTGTAACATAACAAAATGTGGAAAAAGTGAAGCGCTGTGAATCCTTTCCGGATGCACTGTACAAACCTGATTTAGTTCCACCAGTTCTGTCATAAGGAATGGGACAAAATACACCCAACTCATTGTGTGAAGCTTGTGGAAGTCTACCTGAAAAGTTTGACCCAAGTTAAACAATTTAAAGGCAATGCTAGTAATGAGACAATAATACTGGAGCTCCAATGCTCCAATGCCATTCTCATGCTGATTTGACACAATGTGCTAATGCTTGTATCAAAAACAAAATATTACGCAATTGATGATGTTTGAAGTTTCATTTGATCATGTGGCCTTCTTTGCCATGGTATCAACACTGTTTTAGGGGACAGTTAGTTTGAGATACCAACCTCCATCGGACACAGTAATAGAAATGACTCTTTGCGAAACCCATCTATTGATCAATTGTAGTTCCAAACTCGGCCACCATAAGTTTCTAAATTGTACCTATTTGTTTTACATAACCAAAACATTTTTGAAAACAACAGCTAGATTCAGGGGAGGTTTTCGGTATTCTTCCTGATTTTATTTGTCCCTCCCCTGAATCAAGTTGATTGGATAATAAAACTTCCATAGTGATTTGAGAATACTACAGATGGCATTCTTCGGTAAAATACGTAGCTACATAAGAAGGGTTAGAGAGGATGTTTTTCTACAATGGCTCGTGCAAGTGAAGTAATACACGAAGAGCTGGACAATTTCAACTTTTATTATTGAATGGTAATTTACAACCATAGCTACATGTTTGAGGCGGAATACAGAGAGACAGAAATACAGGCAACATTTTTGCTTTTAACCCTCTCGAGCCAAGAAGATGAATACTATGTTTGTTAGATGAACAGAGTTCCACATGGACCAATGTGTATGGAAACCTTCAGTATTCAGAAAAAACAACTGGAAAAAACAGCCAGGTCCAGAGGGACTTGCACGAGCAGAGGTAAGAAGCTGGTTAGCATGATCTACCATGTACTTGTTTGTATTTACTTGGATGAATGTGATGTAAAATAAAAAATAATAAGTCACAGCTAGCTAGGTACAACGGGATCTCACAGAATTTTGTGAAATGAACACGGAACCTCAACTTCAAAATCGTGGAATAAACAGTTTATTTCTGCGATTCCGTGAAATAAACACGGACCCTTAACTTCAAACGCCATGGCAGTTTCACAGAATCGCATGATGACGTAGCAGAGTGTAAATAGCGTAAATTTTGCAGGTTGGCAGGCTGGGGAGGGTGGACGGACATTTAAACATGCAACTCACATCCCAGAGATTGAGAGTTCAAATCCAGGTAGACACTTTGCATGGATTTTGTTTTGTATTCCAGAGCGATGCACATGTGTTGCAAATGTGCTTTTTTATCCTTTTTTTGAAGTAAGGTACGGTAAATGAATAACTAACAAGCTAGATCAAGACGAAGTCACTCAACCACTGAGTAGCCCTCGAGGTAAGGTCAGAGCCACATTTGTCACAGGTGTTGATGGGGCGCTAACTAGCTAGCTGGCTAGCTAGCATGTATCTTTTGTATTCAGGCATGTATTCATGCATATTATATCATTTAAAAATGTATCTGTGACATATTATTTTTAAATTTGTACCTACTGTACTGAAGCAAGATAGGGCATATAGCTCTCGGATGATATTGTGACCTGTTGTTAATGTTACTAGTTACAGAGAATTGCTAGCTAGTAGGCCACGGGCTTAGGCTACATTTGACATCACTGGAAGCGACTCGCTACCCAGCTAGCACAGAGCTGGTGGGCCGCCGGTGGTTACAGCTGATAGTACGCTAGCTTTTTGCTCATCGTTTAATGGGCAGTCTGCCGGCGGCAGTGTTGGAGGCTGCGTGGTCTACTGGTGGGTGAGCAGAGTTTTACCCCGGATATTCCACCAACTGCAGAACGGCTGCAGATCGGCTCTGCTGCGTGTCGGCTCCAGGCCCAGCCGTCCTTCAATACCCACCAGGTCCAGATGTTTTTGTGGAACAGCTGTGTCCATGACTGACAGCTTAAGTCACAAGGACCCACAAGATATTGCAAATTCACCTATGATCGCATAGTATAACAGGATGTAGTTTTTATAAACAGAACTACAAAACCAGCAACAGTTTGTTTCCATCCAGAGGAGTAGAGGGGAAACAACTCTGTGATGACCTGCTGATCTCCCTTTTTTGTGGAGATTATTGTAATTCTACCATGGGAAAGTACGATATTTATAATTATATAATCAACTTATAAATTGCTGAAATGCTGCGTAGCTCTCTGGCATCCAGCAAAAATAGAGACTCTACGTATCTGCTCCGGAGGGTTACAGATTGCCGGATCTGGGACGGAGTCGGAACGCAGCCATTCCGCAGCCATTCCGCATTCATTCCACAGCCGTTCCGCAGTCAGTGAAAATACACACATTGACTTTTATGGAATCCGATTTACTCCACCGCCATTTCGGAGCGGATCCACATCCGTTCCGCAGTTGGTGTAAATTTACAGCAAGAAAGAGTGTGAAAAACTGGCTACAAAAATCCTTTGGAAGCAATTGTATTACTAAGTATTCTGTGACAGGGCAGCCAAGCTTTTGAACGCGCCATGTATATGTTGTTTAATATTTTGAATCTATGGAAAATGCTAATTATCCTGTATAAATGTGCAGAATGGTGTCAAATTCTGCTCACTAAATGACTCACTTTAACATAACTTGTTTCCAGGGGTGCTCAAACATTTGCATACAAATGTAGAACCTCAAAGCATAAACCTTTCAAGTGTGTGTTTTTTTTCATTCTCATCCCACTTGTTTCTACCAGAATGGAGAGTGGCCTCTTACAAAAATAGAGGTTTGGTGAGGACATGTTATTGTGCTACAGACTAGTTTAAGATAACCGTCTACCCACAGAACAACTGCATGGTGAGACGCATGTCATCACTACCCCAGGTGATGTTTATGGTGTGAGCGATTACTTTAGTCTCAACAGGCAAATTAAAGGCAAATTTGTGTGTATAGGTTAAGTTCTTTTTTAAATGCTAGGATGAAGATTGGGTATTTCACATTTTTGCATTCATTATTTCAACTAGAAGAGGCAGTAGGTTAGCCTATCAATTAAAGCCTCTAAACAGTAACTGAAAGGTTCCTAGATTGAATCCCTGAGGTAATATGTTTGTTGGAGAGCAGTTAAATTGAAGTGCTCCCAGATCATTGCTGTTTTCCTAGTCAAATTACCTGAAGAAAACAAGTATAATCTGCCTGCGCAACATGGCATTTACTTCCACACAGAGAACATATACCTTAATCTAACCACAGCTTTCACGCCGATCAGAGTAAAAGAGAAACAAATACAGGGACAATAAACAGCAGCTTTGGAGATGCTATCAGCTTGATGCTAAACTTTATCCCATAGCGCTATAATATAGAAACAAACACGATACACCCCCCTTTACACACACACACACGTCCTGTTCTTTCCTGTTGGAAGGACACCTGCTTTTCCCAGGAACAGTGTTATTTGTTTGCACTCAAGACATGGGATTAAAGCCAGAGGGTTTACCTAGAGGGAGGGGACTGGGAGGAGCCACTGTCCTGTCAAGTCTGAAGATGCACAAGGTGCTGAAGATGTAGCAGAGCGTTTTAACCCGAGTGACATTTTAGAGGGTTTAACCTGTAGACACCTGAAGGGTTTAAAACTGTTCAATGTTTAGTATTAAGGATAGTATACTTAATATAAACACTTTCTAACCAGGAAAAGTGTCAAACGTGAATTGGATCTTTTTTTTCAAAACTTTTAAATTGTTCATTAGAATATGTGTGTGCAAGCTCTGAGGAGTTGAATAAAACAAACAAAGGATCATGTCATCATGATTGTTGTAGACTAGAGAGCTGTGTGATGAGATAAAATACCCTTTTGGTGTTTCCTATGACTACGGCATAAACTGCGTGTTGAAAATTCACTCCTAATCAAGTCAGGTTCAGTTGATATCAAATTCTAAAGACTGACTCAAATCCTGTATTTCATTCATTCAAAGCTTTAGCCAAAGATTTGGTTGCAATTTACACGGTGAGCGCAATTATTAGGCAAGTCAGTTTTTTGACCACATCATCATTATTATGCATATGTTCCAACTCCATGCAGTATAAACTAGAATGTTGTTGGAATGATGCATATCAGGTGATGTGTATTTGTGTAATGAGGGAGGGTGTGGCCTAAGGAGATCAACACCCTATATCAAGGTGTGCATAATTATTAGGCAGCTTCTGTTCCTCAGGCAAAATGGGCCCAAAAAGAGATGTAACTGACTCAGAAAAGTCTTTAAATAGTCTTTCAGAAGGATGCAGTTATATCAATCAATCAATTTTATTCATAAAGCCCTTTTTACAACAGCAGTTGTCACAAAGTGCTTTGACAGACACCCGTCCCGAGACCCCTAGGGCAAGCAAAACAAATGTTGCACAGTGGCTAGGAAAAACTCCCTAGTAGGTGGGACCTAGGAAGAAACCTAGAGAGAGGCCAGACTCAAGGGGGTGGCCAGTCCTCTTCTGGCTGTACCGGGTGGGGGATCTGAAGGTACGCAGCCCATTGTAATAAGGTCACTTTGTTTATCAATGTTCAATTATTGTCCAACAATGTAGATATGAGGGGTGGGCTGTGACCATAGTCTTTGTGTAGCATCAATACAGTTTGGTGGTCTTGTGAAGGGAGAACGTAAAGCCCCCTGGAGATGAAAGCTGGCGTCACCAGGTGGAAACGTGATCACCAACTCAGTGATGCAACACTCTTACAATTGCTAAGATTTTGGAGCATGAAAAAAACATTTTGATAAAAAAAAATATGCAAACGAACTGCCAAATATTTGAGAAGACTCAAACGTGAAGCTACCAGGAACCCATTATCCTCCAGTGCTGTCATATTCCAGAACTGCAACCTACCTGGAGTGCCCAGAAGTACAAGGTGTTCAGTGCTCAGAGACATGGCCAAGGTAAGGAAGGCTAAAACCTGGCCACCACTGAACAAGACTCATAAGTTGAAACTTCAAGACTGGGCCAAGAAATATCTGAAGACAGAGTATATGAACTGATGAGATGAGAGTGACTCTTGATGGTACAGATTGATAGGCCCGTGGCTGGATCAGTATACGGGCACACAGCGCCACTTCGACTCAGACGCCAGCAAGGTGGAGGTGGGGTACTGTTATGGGCTGGTATTATAAAAGATGAGCTAGTTGGACCTTTTCAGGTTGAAGACTCAAACTCAACTCCCAAACCTACTGCCAGTTTTTAGAAGACACTTTCTTCAAGCAGTGGTACAGGAAAAAGTCTCCATCGTTCAAGAAGATCATGATTTTTATGCAGGACAATGCTGAATTGCATGCATCGAAGTACTCCATTGCGTGGCTAACCAGTAAAGGCCTTAAAAATGAAAGAATAATGACATGGCCCCCTACCTCGCCTGACCTAAACCGTATTGAGAACTTGTGGTCCCTTATTAAACGGTCGATTTATAGTGAAAGAAAACAGTTCACCTCTCTGAACAGTGTCTGGGAGGCTGTGGTTGCTGCTGCACAAAAAGTTGATCATCAACAGATCAAAAAACTGACAGACTCCATGAATGGAAGGCTTATTTATGACTCTTATTGAAAAGAAGGTTGTCTATATTGGTCACTGATTTGTTTTGAAATATCAGAAATGTTTTGTAGAAATTTTTTTGAGTCTAAACCATCGTTTCTTAAACCTCTAGTTTAGCATGTGCAAATGTTCCACTTTTCTGTTTTAACCCTGAAGTGGCACACCTGAGTGAAATAGACAATGGCTAATTCACCTTCATTTAACCAGAAGGTTTTTCATTTTCAATGTCGACCTAGATTAGATAAAGCATTACAGTGCAAATGTGACACAAACTTTCACATACAATACACAAAATACTCATAAAGAGTGCAAAATGAGTTTAGATTAAAGGTTATGTCAATAAATAAGCCATGGTGGGGGAACAGTCACACTGATGCATAAATGTACAATGACCCGACTGCTGCTCAAGCAATTGTTTCTTGCGGTTAATCGGGGTGACGGGAATCTCCAATTTTAGCGAGCCAATTAAGCACAATGGCTCCCAGGTCATTGTAGAATAATCTGTCCTCAATCACCTGGTTATACATTATGGGCCGATTTCACGGACAAGGATTAAGCCTAGTCTTAAATCCTAGAGATTTCCGTTCAATTTGATTATTTAGTCCAGGACTAGGCTTAATCTGTGACCGTGAAACCGGCCTTATAAGTGTAAAACAAATGCTTAGTCAATTGCCCCACTGCGTCCAAGACTCTGCCACGGGGCTTCCTTTCCCAATGAAACCATGGAAACCCTGATGCCTCAAAGTTAAACTTCTGATGGCCTATTTTGTCCGTGCTTATCTGTGATTTGACTGGGCATGTATGTCATTTTTCACCAAGTAGTTCAGCATAAGCTTTTAGTGTGACATTTAGGGATTGTCTGGGCTTTTGTCTGTTTTAAAACACTATAGAATACTTGTGAAATCATCTGTAAATATGTCTGTTTAAGAAACACTATATAATTCTTGTGAAATCATCTCCTCTAAATATGTTTAAGAAACACTATAGAATACTTGTGAAATCATTTGTAAATATGTCTGTTTAAGAAACACTATACAATACTTGTGAAATCATCTGTAAATATGTCTGTTTAAGAAACACTATAGAATACTTGTGAAATCATCTCCTGTAAATATGTCTGTTTATGAAACACTATAGAATACTTGTGAAATCATCTCCCGTAAATATGTCTGTTCAAGAAACACTATAGAATACTTGTGAAATCATCTGTAAATATGTCTAGAAACACTATAGAATACTTGTGAAATCATCTGTAAATATGTCTTTTTAAAAAACACTATAGAATACTTGTGAAATCATCTCCTGTAAATATGTCTGTTTAAGAAACACTATAGAACACTTGTGAAATCATCTCCCGTAAATATGTCTGTTAAAGAAACACTATAGAATACTTGTGAAATCATCTGTAAATATGTCTGTTTAAGAAACACTATAGAATACTTGTGAAATCTCCCGTGAATTTGTCTGTGGTTTTCAACTGTCAACAGCCCTTGACTCAGTCTGTTTATTTACACTGTTCATCCCATTCCCTTAAATATCTTCTTCCCATATATTCATCCCGGAATAGCTGACAGTTGACACTAACAGCCCGCTATACACCCCAGGCAATCTCCAACTAACCAGGATCTAATGGAAATGAGATGCAAATGAATCCTCTTTCCCAGGCTTGTTAGGTCTTGTTTTACACCAAAATGTTGTCTAACGGATTATCCTATGTTATGCAGCTCACATGACTGGGGAAAGTATTGCTTCTATGTCATCCATTAAACTATGTAAACATGAGCATATTCTAATGTGTTTCTTCATATCCTATTTGAACAAAGAAACTGAATCCATATCTGAAGATCTCTATCTGACCCGTAATCTTCAAACACAAAAATGAATGGAACGGCCAGCAGGCCGAAGAGGAGAGGAGGCAGCACATAATGAATGCATCTGGGAGAACAGTTACTGTAATTAGGTAAAACACAGGTAGAAATGCTGTTGAAAGTAATAAATGCACAATATCCTGTAATTTCAGTGACTTCCAAGATCTTCTTTAATGGAAAATAAACGTTTTGCCATAGGGAAAAACACAAAGAATTAAGTCAAACAAACATGATGAGTAGGCCAGGGCACATCAGTCTTGGTGATGAGCTGTTTTGCTGATGCTCGACTTAGATGCTATCATGGAGCTCTCAATGCTTATAGTGCAAACAAAGGGAGACAGTGAGGGTAAGACACGCCCAAACAGTATTACAAACTCCACCACCACCCTCACCCTTGCTGACTTAACCCATCTCTTCTCTACGTTGTGTGTGTGTTTTTAGAGAACCTAGGATGCTTAATGGAGTGTGTTGTTGTTTCAAACAACAAAGATGTTGTTACCCTCAGCGTTGTGGAAGCGAATTGGGTTCTAAAATGACTTTGAGAGAGAACCGTTATCAACATCAATGAAGCTACAATAAACCTGGCTTTAATCCCACTAAACCAGGAGGCATTGTAGTGGTTATGTTAGTCATTGTAGTGCTTATGTTGATCATTGTAGTGGTTATGTTAGTCATTGAAGTGGTTATGTTG
>JACXGM010025496.1:0-15279 GCA_016801145.1 Umbra pygmaea | reverse complement strand
CGATCAATATTAACCACATTTCTCTCTCATATTGCTCATCATAACCACTGAAAATTATAAAAACAACTAACACAAATTTTATTTTATTTTTTATTTTATATTTTTTTTATTATGCTGATCCGAAAAATGATCCGATCCGTGACTCTGATCCGAAAACCGATCCGATCCGTGAGTTTCATGATCCGTTGCACCCCTAGTTAAGAGCCTGTGAAAGTCGGTCAGCTCTGCACTCCACTCCAAAAGGAGAATTGTGCATTTACGTTTAATATCTCAGGGATACAATACATTATGTGGAGAGCCTCTGCCTCTCCTTTTTGCATGATAATGTGAATATACAGTATAAACATAATAGCATAGTGTACAATCAATAGCTACATTTTCAACAAAAACAGCAAAACTGACTTTTATGAAGTATATGCCTATAATTTGTATTTGTAAACTGATGCTGCCTCTAGCAGCAGAAACCCCGGCCATCCATCATCCCTCCATCCATCCATCCATCATCTCTCCATCCATCCATCATCCCTCCATTCATCCATCATCCCTCCATTCATCCATCATCCCTCCATTTATCCATCATCCCTCCATTCATCCATCCATCATCCCTCCATTCATCCATCCATCATCCCTCCATTCATCATCCCTCCATTAATCATCCCTCCATTAATCCATCCATCCATCATCCCTCCATTCATCCATCCCTCATCCCTCCATCCATCATCCCTCCATTAATCCATCCATCCATCATCCCTCCATTCATCCATCCATCCATCTATCCATCATCCCTCCATCCCTCCATCCATCCATCCCTCCATCCATCATCCCTCCATCCATCATCCCTCCATCCATCATCCCTCCATCCATCCATCCATCATCCCTCCATTCATCCATCCATCATCCATCCATCATCCATCCATCCACATGCCAGACAGGCATGTTCTGTCAATAATATGAATGCAGGTACACATACATTTACTCATATCCCACCACAAATACACAGTCACTGCCTGGCAGGACCCAGTGGCAGTAGAGGGCAGACCACACAACTGCCAATTAGCAAATACTAAAATACAACGTATAACACAGCCATGCCGGTGCTGCCGTCAACACAAAAACAAAATGCTAATGAATAACAATGCAATTGGAAAGCCAGTTCTTCACCAAATTCTTTTCTTCATAGAAGGTCATTGCCCGTTTTCTGGTTTAATCATCTAGTATGGTCTGGCCATCCAGGGCCTGCATCCAATTATCACATAACATGTCGTTTTGATGCTGCATTTTGATCTATTTAATTTTGCAAATTTAAAATAAACAGCTGTTGTGGTCTGAGTACTGTTTTTAAGATCTGTTTGCAACAAGCAAGCGCTCTAACCTTCTGGTTCTCAGTCACCACACTGTGGACCTACGTCTAAGATATCAAGTTGCTAGCTGACTGACTACATTAACCCACCACGCTCATTTTTTATTCAGCTAAATAGCACCACAGCTATGGCGCCGAAGGTTTCTCCCATGCCAAATGAGGACAAACCACCGGCTCTGCGGAAACAAGATTTCAGCCAAGGAAACCCATTCAGCGTGTTCTGCTTGCCTAGGGCTGAAATATGCCCAGGACGCAGGCTATGCACCAAGCTAGCCTGACTCAATGGGACCCAGAAATGGTGGTTAACCCCACCCCCCCAGTGTCACCAGAGGTACTAGAAACCCATGCCAGGGACCGTGAAGTAACAACAGGAGCTACATGAGGCGACCAGCTCGATGAAATAACCCGAATGCTAGATGACGGCGACCATCCTGATACGGAGAGGACTACAATACAGCAGGGTTATCCAAAAGCCTCCTGTCTGTGTTATTGCAGGGAGTCGACGACTCCTTCATTCCGTTATGCCAGGCTGGTAAGCCTCAGGCCATGGAGTCAGAGACCGGAGACGACAGCAGCCCTCCAACGCTGGCTGTGGACCTGTGGGATGTGTGCAATTGCGCTGCAGAGAAGATGATTTCCTGGCCCAGCACTTTAACAGAGACACCACGCCCTGCTACAGATGTAAAAGGCTTACTAATGCCAAACAAAATTGGGAAGGAAAATCAGGAAGAATTTATACAAAAATGTAATAAAAATAAAAGTGTGTCCAATGATACTAGGCGAAGTTGCTTGCGTGTGTTTCAGGGGGTTTTCATTATGTCGCGTACATGATAATTTTTTTTTTTTTTTCTAGATGCCTTTGGTGTTGTGTGGAAGACAGGGTATTGTGACTGGTCAGCACGCAGCGCTCCGATCTTTGTCTTTGAAAGTGCAAAAGGTCATTACAAAAGTGATAGCCACTTCTGTTTTGATAATCACCCACCCGCCAGCCACCCAAATCAGGAAAGATTAGAAGTATGAAATCCCACTAGTGTGACTGGAAATTATAACTGGTTCAACAAAGTCTGTTTCAAGATTAAGGGCCAATTGGGTAAGCAGCAGCCTGCAACACACAAGGGTCATAGTGGCCATCTGAATTCCATCTCCACCCCAGCGGTGAGGAAGAAGAACCTGGCGCCCAATTGCGGTTTTACCCCTCCATCCAGTTTTGAGCCTGTTCCAAGGTGCAAGATCTCAGGCACAGCAGTGCTCTGTTCAACATACATGGCCCAAGTCAGCGGTCACATAATACAGCCCAAGAGGGAGAACAGACAACATTCAAGCGGATGTTCCTACACAGTTGCAGGTTGGACTGTTAGTTATTGAAATGTTCTCAGGGCAGCATTGCATCTTATTGGTTCCCTCAGCTGTCCAATCAGTGACAACAGGAGACGGGGCTTGGATTATTTGAATTTTTTTCTCAGGACTCATGAGCATAATTTTCTCATATATATCTTAGATATTTTAATCATATCCTACTATACACCTAGCCTTAACCACACTGGAGTGTTAAAATGCAATCATGTGTTATATATATATATGCTAAACTAAAGGTCCCATGAGCTACACAGTCCCACTCTTGTCTCTCAATTGTCAGTTCTTAATAAATGTGTCCCCATTAGTGCAGCCAGACCAGAGGTCAATGTCGCAGTCAGATGTGTTCACACACAAAGATGAATCAAATTGGGCACCCCCTTATAACACCACCAGGGGGAGCTACCACACTCCCTTTGGCAACAGTTCCCAGAACAGTTCCATTGGTTCAGGTCAACCGTACATGAGCAGTGTGTCTCGCACCCTCCCAGTGACAGAGTGCCCTTTGTACAGGGAAGCCATGTCAGTCTCCTCTCAGAAAAGGAAAACTGGCGAGCACCATGCGCAGTCAGACTTGGTACAGGGCACGATAGACAAGTGATACAGGCATTTCAGTGGAATTATTCACAATCAAGCTCAGTGGGAGTCAGCTTGTATCCTCCTAGAGGAAATCACCTCACTGTTTCGGAAAAGGGCAATTGAATTTCTGGTTTTAACTCAAGATATTTCCTTGTTCCCAAACAAGGGTCCGGCTTACGCCTGGTCCTTGATTTACGAGTTCTGAACAGCACTTGATGAAAAACAAGTTCAGAATGTCACACACACAGCACTCCTACGTTCTGTGCGCCAAGGCATCTGGTTAATATCGGTCGACCTAAAGGATGCGCATTTTCAGATAGCAATATATCCCCCTCACAGGACAATTCCGAGGTTCACCATTCAATGTATAATTTACAAATTTCCTATCTTCCCATTCGGCTTGTAACTATCACCTCGAGTCTTCACGAAGTATACGGAGGCTGCCGTAGCACCTCTCAGAATGAAAGGCATTCGGCTGATGAGGTACATAGATAACTGGTTTTTTTTTGCGCTCAATCGAGAAAAGAAGCATTCGAGCAGAGTCGACTCTTATTGGAGCACAAGAATAGTGCTGTTTTTCAGAATAAACCGAACAGAGAGCGTTCTGACACCTACAAAGATGTTCTCCTTTCCGGGTTCAACTCTGAATTCAATGTCATTCACATCCTTTCTCTCAATGTAGTGGATAAAATCATTCCATAATTGCCTAGCACTGTTCCACTGAGCGAACATGGTTCCGTTTAGGATGGGCCCGAGGTTGTCCGGTCTGATGGCGTCGGACATAGTGGTTGTTTCTTTAGGCTGCCTGATTATGAGGGGATTCCAAACATGGGTCTCCAGCTTAGGCCTGAGCCCAATACATCATGATAGTCAGTAGTTCGAGCCCGACTATTGCTTCTCCAACTTTGCCCGAAACCTCCAGCAGGAGGCAGTGAAAATTGGCAACGCGCTGCCAGTGAATTGGGGATAGATAAATCAGATTATCTACCTTGCTATTCCTTGTGTGCAGATTGGGTGTTTCTAAATTCAATTGCAGAAGTATAGTTGGTGAGCTTAATGATCCCACACATGATCTGACTACAGCCTTCCGTGCTGTATGAGCAGTGTGAGAAGAATCGGCCAGCTCGCCGACATGTATTTGGTTGATCCATGCGAGTGCCCTTCACCATTCTGCATCTGTCCAGGGAGTAGCGAAGCCGCAGACAAGGCAGGGTGAGAGGGATATTGAACAAGTCAAATTGGGAGGGGAGAAAAATATACCAGAAAATAATTATAATAAAAGTTTGGAGACACTTTGGGGTCCAGGCACTGGACGTGTATGTTTCACTGTACTTTTCCCTGAGGGTACGGGATGCACCGATGGGTGCGGCCACAGGTCATCCTATATGCATTTCCCCCACTGCTCAACTACATGCACACAGCCGTAACCTTTCCTTGTGCGCCTATTGGGAACTATTGTTCCAAGTGCCTGTGGAAATTTTCCACCCAAATGCGGGACCTTTTTTTATAGTGATGGGCATTTCGATCCCTTTCAGGGACAAAAATCTTTTGATTCAGTTCACTAAAAATATTAATGAGTCGCGAACAATTTCCAGCGAGTTGCACATTTGTGAACGAGTCGTTCTTGCAGTGGATTCGTTCAGTGAGTCCTCCCTGCCACCGAAGTCCGTGCAGGACATTTGCTGATGTCACTGCTAGACCAAATCATTCGCAAACTTGAGACTTGCCGGAAATCGTTCGCGAATCGGTGAACGAATCAGTGAACAAATCTTTTTAGTGAACTAAATCAAATGATTTGTGTCCCTGAAAAGAATCGAAATGCCCATCACTACTATTATGGACAAAATAATAATGATTATTTTGAAAATTGGTTATATTGTCCATGTATTATTCCTGTGTTCAGTAAAAACAAATATACATAAAAAATGTATTTTAGAAATCTACGTAAAATTCGTAGCCTGGTTAACACCAGACCCTTCTCAGTTCTGACTGAGAGTGGGTCTGGGCAAGGTTTATTCACAGCCCATTTCCAAAGGGGCGTCACCAACGGACGCCGCTCAAATGCCATTCGGCGCAATTCATACTTTGCAGTCACGTGATTACCATGGCTACCTGGAGGGCAAGAAACGCTGATAAAATGGTGACGAACAGTGGCCAGCCAGGGGAATTGCGGCTTGGATTTCAAATAATACAATCCATCAACCAAATTATAAAATTTGATAATATGAAAAGATTAACAACCTCGTAACTGTCATTGCTTTGAAGATTGCAGACTTCTACCAGACTTGGAGTTGAGATATTTACATCTATCAAGAATCCATCACTTTACTGTACACCGCAAAAAAATGAAAGCCTACAAAAATACGGACACTAGCTAATTTTTCAAGAGTGAATGGGTTAACAACGCTGTCGTAGCTGAAAGACAAGAATACCTTCATAATCAAAGCAAAGGTGTTACTAGTAGTTAGCTAGCTTCTCACTAACGTTTGCTAATGTGTTCCGTCTTGTGATAAAGTCTTCATCTGAATAACGTACACTCTTCCTACGCTAAAATGTCCCAGTTTACACCAACCACTATGAAATTGTCCCGGTTGTTGGTTAGAATAAGCACACTCGTTACACTTTTCCGTAAGGGTACATGAGTTATCATAAATTCATGAATGAATGAATGAATGTATGTATTATTACTACTACTACTACTACTACTACTACTACTACTCTGGCATGTCATTTTCACCTTAAAACACAAAATTTCGCATGGTAAAACTTGCGACGTCACCTAGTTGAATAGGTTGCCCGCCAGCACGTAGTTGTGACGTCACGTGCAAAGTATGAATTGGATATATCAGACTTTTGCCGAGTCGAGTCGGCAAGACCGCGACAACATCTTTTTTAAATATGAAGGCTTCGAGTGTTGTTCTTTGCTTGGTTTTTAACAAAAAGGAAACGTTAAAATTGCTTAAAACAGACGCGGTAGCTGATTCGAACGAGTAATATTGCGATGTTCCATTGCAGCAGCCATCGTTGTAATGTCTGCTTCAACCAATGACAGTATAATGCTGCGCTATTGTCATCGTAGTCATCGTATAATGCCCGCCTCAACGGTTGTGATTTGTGCCTCGATTTGGAAAAATTGGAAATGGGCTTGAATAGGCTCTTGGCTAGACTGACTTGCAGAGCAAATCTAAATTTGCCAGAAGTCCGTCAGGGTTCTCCCAGGGTTCGGGCCGACAGGATAAATTAATAGAACGTTAAGTGCAGCTTTAAGGTTTGGCAAAATGTGTAGAATTACATGAAATTTCATTGCACGCCACTTTTATCTCCATTTTACGGCATAATCGCGCCCGAACTGTTCCGTCTGGCATAGTAAGCACTGTAGATAGTGTAACGTACAGTGTGAGTGATTGTATTGCTGGATGGCCAAATTGGATCCAGAAAATCACCATGACAAAACCTGAATATTTTATGAATGACATTTGGTAGATGCACTATGCAATATTAATTAGCCTGCAAGCATTCGCTTCCTAGGTAGATCAAATACATTAGCTAAACACTTAGCTAGTAACTATGCAATGATATCGACGTGTCTAATTTACAGAATGTATTTTCCTTTTAAATGCATATTGTATTCACGTGTTAAAATCATTTAATTTTAATTCAGTCAAATGTATTGACTAGTTAACTACAGTATCTATCTATGACGATAATTAGATGGATAGCTAGCCAGCCATGTACTGTACATGCAGGTGGACTACATTTCCAAGCAAAGGCTTTGGCAATACTTCTTGTATTGTAAAATACTACCGGCATATATAAAATAATAATGCTAAAAAACATTTTGGAGATTCTTGATGCGCATAATATGAGTTGGTGCGGCTGTATGGATCTAAAATCATATTTACAGAACTAGGTAGGTAACTTGTTTTTCTAGACACCAGTGCAGTTAGCAACTCTATCCAAGGTAATGACATATGTTTGGCAGCTACCCGGCAGCATTTTGCAGGCTAGCTAGGTTGCGTAGTTATGTAGCTAACGTTACGTACCTTCGCGTCGCTCAGCTCCACGCGCAAATAAATCTCTCCATGACGCTGTGCCCAGTACACGTGCGGGGTGAGCGTCTGCATTTTAATATTCAAATGTAGAATTGATAAATGTATTAGTAGTTTACTATTTTATTCAGAAGTACCGGTGAAGACCATCTGCAACATTCATCCCTGCGACTGGCTACTGGCTAGCCTAGAGTAGAATTGTGCTAGCAACACTAATGACGTTAGATTTTTGGTATAATGACTAAAACTTCAAAATAAAAGCCCGAAGATCAATGCATATCAAAGTGTACTGTATAATTCCTTAATTAGGATAGTGAACTCTAAACAAAGGCATGTTTTATGTTATTTTAAGCATGTACAAAGACTGAGTTATGGGGAAAAATGTAAACTGCATTAGAAAAAATGTTTTAAGACTAATGATTTTACGTACATTATACTAGCCTATACTGGCCTATACAAATTGCTCTAGTATTAACAGAACTATAGACCGCGAAGTGAGACATGCTGTGTAAAAACACAGAAGCGGACTAGAGGCGGTATAGCCAGCAACACAAAATGATGGACCCACTGCCACTCTCCCATTCAAATCAGTAAAGGCTGAGATTGCATATGCAGGTCAATCAATCAAATTTATTTTATAAAGCCCATTTTACAACAGCAGTCATCACAAAGTGCTTTGACAGATACCCGGCCTAAAACCCCCAAAAGCAAGCAACAACAAGTGATGCACAGTGGCCAGGAAAAACTCCCCAACAGGTGGAACCTAGGAAGAAACCTAGATAGGTTCCGGACTCAAGGGGGTGGCCAGTCCTCTTCTAGCTGTACCTGGTGGGGAATCTGAGGGTACACAGCCAATTGTATTAAGGTCACATTGTTTATCAGTGTTCGATTAGTGTCCAAAAATGGAGATAGGAATGGGTGTTCTGTGACCACAGTCTTTGTGTAGCATCAACACAATTCGGTGGTCTTGGGCAGGGACAATGGGACGTGCACTGGAGATGTACAGCTAAGGTCACCAGGCGGAAACGTGATCACCAACAGCAGTGACGTGGGCACCAGCACAGCGGGGTGGGCACAGGATAGGGACTGGAAGGAGTCAGCAGGCCACATGGTCGTGAAGCATGTTCCAAGGGTTTGGATCCTCCTAGGATCAATATAAAACATTAGAATGGGCATGCCTTAGGTCTATTACCTCGATACAACTCGGAACCCAAAAATAAATATATAAACTTTCTTGTATCCCCCGTTACATATCAATTAAACGTAAGTGGGGATTGAGAAAGGACGGAATGACCTCAGTTCCCCGGCACATAAACTATTGCAGCATAACATCTGGGGACGGAGACGGGGGTCTGGAGACGTGGTCCTGCACAAAGAAATCCTCAGGCAGGAGCAAATTGTTCTATAACAACAAAACTATATACCTTGAAGTGAGACATGATCTTATGATCTGATTTTGTGTTGCTGGCTATACCACCTCTAGTCTTGGAGGATTTTAGACTAGTTTTTGATAAAACAACATGTGGGCCAGTTACTGACCAAAGTATTTGGCCCAAATACCTCTGGGCCACATGTGTGGCCGGTCTTGTCCCACAGTCAAATTATATAAGTAAATAAAGGAGAGAGGTGTTGGGTCCATGAATTTGTGTGGCTGGCTGTCCCACAAGTTGTCCCGGAGGAAATGACACAATTTTTGGATAAAACCGACCGCAGCGAATGTTTTTAAAATGCCATGTCTCGCTGTGGTTTGAATATTTTTTGTAATAGAGCAATTTGCGTAGGCCACTGTCACCGCCCACAGCCCACCTGGCTGCCCTTGTTCCTGTACACCTGGTGGATCAGGCCCCAGGACTACTCACAGGATCTTAATGTGTACTGATAAACAATTTGGCCTTGTTTGGACATGCACTCTTGAACTTTACAACTGGCACAGCCAGAAGAGAAGTGGCCACCCCACTAAGTCTGGATCCTCTCTAGGTTTCTTCCTGGTAAGCAAATTATTAGGGAGTTTTTCCCAGCAACTGTTCTTCAGTTTTGCATTGTTGCTTGCTCTTTAATGTAAGTCTTCACAAGGTTTTTTTTTATTTTGAAAAATAACATCCTGAGCATATTTTGCCCCAGGGGACCATGTTCAAATGGTGCCGTCATTTCTGAATGGCACATCTGATATGTATGAATATACCCTCAAATTAAAGCTGACAGTCTGTATACTTTAAAACTCAAAGTGCTTGAGTACAGAATTAAAATAACAAAAAATGGTCACTGTGTCCAATGAATTACAGAGCTCACTGTACATTCATTTTCAAATTTAAATATTCACAAATTGTTTTACAATGTTTGTGAGCTGGTCACTTGAAAGACAAAGTAGTTCTGTAATGACTCAAAATTCTAGGGAGAAGAGTTGCGACACTCGTTGATTTCCGGAACTATTCGAGGCTGCATACCCGGAAGTGGGCGGCAAACGCGTCATACGGAGTCCAATTCACTCCCATTGGGGACTCATGGATGTATTAAGAGAACGATTGGTCTCCGTTGTACGCGTTTGCCGCCCATTTCCGGGGTATGCAGCCTCGAATAGTTCCAGAAATCAACGTGTGTTGGCACTCTGTTTTCTCTTATTATCACTGTGACGGAGTCCTTTCAGATGAATTGGACCAACATCCAAAAGCTGGTTCCTTAGCTTCTCAAGACACTTTTCAATTTTTTAAACGCATGTGTTATCTGACATGTTACATCCGCTATGGAAAGCATTGTGACTACTATGGCTCATATGTTGCACGTCATAGATTGATTTAGCATTTCATGTAATTGAGATGGATGGTTGTGTGTTGCTAAACATGAACAAGTCTTCAAACGTTCAATACATTAAACTTTAAGTAAACAAATCAAAAACCAACATTACTTTTTTAATGACATTTATTTAAATAGGACATTTGTTTTTGTAAGAATGGTTATAATACATGAAAGCCACTGTATCTGAACTTCTAATTATCCAGAAGGTATCAGAATCAGAGATACAAATGTACATTGTTCAGATGTTTCACACTTTGGTGAATACATCTTTTTTTCAGTCTTGCTAGCCACATCAACATCAAATGCCAGGCTCTTGTCTTTGAAGGCTACAGTGCACTGGGATGTGTGTGCAGACAAGCTTTGAGATGGAGAAGCAGGATGAGAGTTAGTGTCATCTTGCTTTAGACCTTGTAAGCTCATAAAAAAAGAGAAAAAACTGGAAAATTTTACAGAGGTTATTGGCATTAACATGACGCCGTGTTTGTACAACCAAGGTTGCAGCTGAAATCGCACCCTATTCCCTATGTAGTGTTCATCTTCTCGTGTATCAGCCTCCAACAGTAGTGCACTATGTAGGTTGTAGGGCGTCATTTCAAACATACCCAGTTCAAACGCGACTCCCATGGTCATAGTGCAGCCTAGTCGCCAAAGTGTTACAAGAAGACATTTCAAAGAGGCATCTCTTCTTTATGCCAGTTCTGTTTTCAGTATATTTTGTTTTGAAATGCAGCTGCTGGACAAGACACTTTTTCGGCCCACAAATAACAATCATCGTACTCCAACTGCATGGTGCCACTGAAAGCAGTAATCCTTCACAGAACACACAAAGATTGAAACAAAGGGTGGCGTCATCAGCCATCTTAGTCACAGCTTCTACTTTTTAATTTGGAGGAATAGGGCAGCAGGGAGGGTTAGGACTAAGTAATGTCATGCCGACAGACTTCAAAGTTTAAACAGTGCTTTCAGAGTATTACCTGCCACCTCCCAGCTTTTCAAGGTGCATACAAAAAAAACATACAAGTAAAAGCTCAAGTCTGAAAAAAGAAAGACAAATATTTTATTTTTCAATGAGTGAATGTCACTCAGTTTGGCTTTATGAAACAGGTGGTAGTGTGTTATATTGAAATTAGAACATTAAGTATGAACAGGAAGGATGGTTATTGACCAATAAAACAAGAGAGCATGGTTAGAACAGAGAGGACACTGTTACGTCCCAAATGGGCACCCTATTCTCTTTATAGTGCAAAACACAATGTGTAAACTTTGTGCACTGTGTAGAAAATATGGTGTGATTTAAGCCGTACAGCCTACTTTCCATGATTTCTAATAATCTGTAGAGAAACCCCAGGTGCACTTATCTGATAACCTCAGAGGGTCATATGGTGCATGAATAAAACATTATGTCCACAACACTGTCTGACCTGCGGTTAAAAATATGGTTCATTCCTCATTCTCTCACCTAACACAAATGCTATCCCTTTAACGGATTTTGTTTTCTCAGGATTGCTTTAAAGCTACTTCAACCCAAACAGTTCTGTCGCACATTACATTGCGACCTTTCCATTTGGAGTTCTCCTGGGTGGAGCTAAACAACTTCCAAAACACTCACAAATAATAGATCTTAAAAGAAGCAGTAGGGAACTTGTCTTCTACACAGCAACTATATTGAATATTTGCCAAAAAGAATAAATATTTTTCTAAAAAAACAGTAAAATAAACAAATCTGCGTGCCACACTTGCTGTTCCATGCATATGCCTTATTTACAAATTGAAAAACATTTCATTCTATTTTGCACTCCCTACACACGTTTTCCTGTTTTTTAACAACCCATACGGTTTTGCACTTTACAATCAGCAAATAAACATTCAAAACCAAAAATGGGATCTAAACACTCAACAAACATGGCCTTGAACAGTAGGACCGTGTTGAACACAATCCTATGTCCCACATTAAGGGTACTCGCAATAAAACAAATAAAATGGATCTCACTGAAAATGGACCAATGGGAAGAAGGGAGTGATGTTACCATAGTGACCAATTGAGAGAAGGAGAGGCCTTTTCTGTCCTCACAATCAAATCCGCTACAAACAATACTGTTGTACAATTAATGTTTTAAATACTCTACCTTTTTTATTTTTTATATAATTTATTTAAACTTTTCCATTAAACAAAACCCAAGAAAAAACAAAAATGCAATATTGGGAAGATCAGCAGCGACAGCTAAAAACCAGTGCTGCGCTGTGGCATTGCATCAAGGCCCAGCCAGCAGAGGGCGATCTAGAGTCTGTCCTTAATCCTCTATGTACTCCCACAAGTCCTTCTCATAGCCCTCGTGCACATGCTGCAGCAGCACACGCCGCCGACTCTCACAGTATCTGGAGTAAAGAACAACACAAACAGGAGTAAACAGCAGAGATAAACACTGAAAGGAAAGTGTATGTATGAATCTGTCTGGGTTTATTCCACTTATTCCGCCTGAATTCAGATGAACTCTTTCAAAGACTGTGTCTACATGGACACTTCTATCCAAATGTCAAGACTTCTCTTCTAACAAATAGAATGATATATTATGGGGTCCGCGTGGCATAGTGGGCTAAGTCGCTGCCTTGCAGAACAAACTACATCGCGATTGTCAGTGGCTCGTGCCTGATTATGGCTTCTCCGACTTCGCCCGGACCTCCAGAAGATAGACAAGTCAGATTATCTACCTTACCACGTCGCTCTCCAGCGACTCCCTGTGTGCATATTGGGCACCTGTGAATTCAATCGCGGAGGTATAGTTGGTGAGCGTAATCATCCCGTGCACAAACTGACTAAAGACTCCTGTGTTGGATGAGCAGTGTAAAAAACAGTCGGCCGGCTCGGCAACATGTGGTTGTTTCAACCAAGTGAGCGCCCTTCACAATCATGCACCTTTTGAGGTGGTTTGCAGAGCAGCCGACGTAGCAGGGTCATTCGAAAAAATAAACAAGTAAACAAAAATATTTAATGTTGTCTCTTTAACTCACCTGTATCTGTCCTGTTGTTTGTGTTGTAATTACATGGTTATAAAATACTTCACTTACCTGTATTTGCCCTGTAGTTCATCTTGTAAAAACATGGTTATAATGTAATAGCTCCAGTATTTAACTGACCTGTATTTGCCCTGTAGTTCATCTTGTAAAAACATGGTTATAATGTAATAGCTCCAGTATTTAACTGACCTGTATTTGCCCTGTAGTTCATCTTGTAAAAACATGGTTATAATGTAATAGCTCCAGTATTTAACTGACCTGTATTTGTCCTGTACTTTCTGTTTAATGTCCTGCAGAGAATCCTGAGAGATGTCCCGCTCTAGATATCCAGACAGGACCTCTGTGGCGTTCTCCAGGTCCGCCTGATTGTTCTGAAACAAAACCACCATGGTCAGAACTGACAAATGACAGAACTACAACTGACCATCAATTAGTCAACATCTCTACCCTGTTGTATCCTAATGCAAACTGTAGGTATAACATTTAATCTCTACCCTGTTGTATCCTAATGCAAACTGTAGGTATAACATTTAATCTCTACCCTGTTGTATCCTAATGCAAACTGTAGGTATAACATTTAATCTCTACCCTGTTGTATCCTAATGCAAACTGTAGGTATTACATTTAATCTCTACCCTGTTGTATCCTAATGCAAACTGTAGGTATAACATTTCATCTTGGCATATTAAAACCTTGAGTTCATTTTAAACATTTGTTATAAGTCAAAACAAAAACTATATAGTAATTACTTAGAAGAAATTATGAATAATCAAACCACATCTGAATAACACTAAATGTGGTCGTTTATAGTTATTTAATAGTTTCAATCAAAAGAGTTAATTTTTCAATAATAATTTCATAGTTGTGCATTTTGTGCATATAGAGAAATCATGATTGTTTTTCAATAGACCCGATATCCTATGACTATTCAGGGATGGGAACATGCGTGCATTCATGGCTGTGCGGATGTAATAGTGCTTCAATGCAAGCCGACTTGCCTGCCTTATTCCTGGGGCAAAACTTTGGGTAACTTGGTTCATAGTGAAATAAAATTGGGACTTATATTTTGTGTACGTTTGCAGTGGACTTATTAAACTGTCAAGATATTTGTATCTACAGTTTTCATGTATCTGGTATCACACCTGTCATATTTTAAACATCAAAGTGGTTGTCAGACATTTGCTTTGAGAGGTTTAGTCTTGTGCCCATTCATGAGATAAACTTTCAAACACCTTTTACAAACTGGCGCTGCAATGTTTTGGGGTTTCCCTTTATCGTTTGGTTTTTAAGCGAAGTGCTTCATATTTTACTATGAGCGGCATGCTTTTACACAATGACAATTGTGCTGCACTGCCATTCTCACTAAGCAACCGGCTTTCACGCTAACAAATTTTAACACCGACACATTCTCACAGGGCAATAGGCACGCCCACTGCCTTAACGTCACAGCGTTTATTTTCCAATGGATTTGATGTTCCCAGAAGTTTTGCTCCTTTTGTTCCATTGAAAACAAGATGAAAACAAAACGCTAGTACAGTACCGTTTTAAAAATTCTGGTACTGCAGTATTTTCTCAGTACCGGTTTAGCGCACATCCCTGTTCCCTTGCTAAAGATGGGTGGGTCTAGGGCTTAGGCGGGTATGAATGTTCTTGAATATGCGTGAACAAAGGGAACCTCTTTTCAGGTAAGATTCTTGGCAAATATTTGAGGGGTGATTTCTCAATACTGCAAATCCAAGTTTGTCAGCTTTCAAAGCATGTTAGCTTTCCAAATATTCCTTCTATTTATTGATATACCATTTGAAAGCTCTGAATCTGTACTTTCATAAAATGTAAAAAAATTGACTGGTGACTGTAAGCCCAGATATAGGTAGTGGGTCACATATGTTCTCAATCAACCTGTATGGTAAAATAAAGATAAAATTAAAAATATACATTTATTTAATTATCAAACAATAGCTAGCTAGCTTTGGTGGAACATGTTTATTAACAGTCAAACAAATCCATTTAGTTATCTATGACGTAAAGTTGTTGCTGGCTTCGATAACACGCTAGTAAACTCAGCATATAATGCTAGTTTTCGTAAAGGTTCGTTCTGTGAATAGTCAGGAGAACCCCCCCCCCCCCCCC
>JACXGM010025495.1:5302-15380 GCA_016801145.1 Umbra pygmaea | reverse complement strand
AGTGACAGTGTAGTGTAGATTATAGTGACAGTGTAGTGTAGATTATAGTGACAGTGTAGTGTAGATTATAGTGACAGTAGGTAGTGTAGATTATAGTGACAGTAGGTAGTGTAGATTATAGTGACAGTGTAGTGTAGATTATAGTGACAGTGTAGTGTAGATTATAGTGACAGTAGGTAGTGTAGATTATAGTGACAGTGTAGTGTAGATTATAGTGACAGTAGGTAGTGTAAATGATACTGACAGTGTAAATTTATACTCTACTAACCACACTCCAGGGACTCATCAGAGCCGTCACTGCAGTCAAAGTCATGGTCACACACAAAGTGCTTGGGAATGCACTGTCGGTTCTGGCACATGAACTCATTCCCACTACAGGTGTTGTTGAATACTGACAAACAGACAGACAGACAGACATTTCCTAAATGCAAATACAGATTCTACAAATACAAACTCAAGACTGGTTCTGGGGAAAGTAGCATCTCTCATACTGCCATAGACACATATACTATATATTTTGTCAATAGTGATGGAAAGGGGTCTGGCGCTCACCACACCCAGCCTTGACACTCTCATCTACCCCATCAGGACAGTCTTTGTCCCCGTCACACTTCCAGCGCTGGGGAATACACACATGAGAGCCAGGACACTGGAAATCATGTGGGCTGCACGTCTTATTCTCTGTCAGGATCAACGAGGTGAGAGAGGAGGGAAGACAAATGGGGACTCAGTTTGAGTCACTAGTTCAGTGTTTCAGTAATGAGTGACCACCTTGTTACACATTGGGTGTGTTTGACACTCACTGCACTTGCTGTCCTCATCACTGCCGTCACCACAGTCGTCAGCGCCATCACACACCCAGCGGGTGGTGATGCAGCGGTGGTTCCCGCACTCAAACTGAGACGCAGAGCAGGACTTATCTAATGGACAGGCGTGAACAGAGAAACAGAAACAGAAAGTCAGAAAGAGACATTGGAATAGAGAGAAAGATAAAGACAGTGAGAGAGAGGAAAGCAGATAGAGCAAGAGATATCAAGAGAGGAGAAAAAGCAGGGGAAAGAGAGAGACCGAGAAGACAGAAAGGCTGACAAGACACAGAGAGGAACTCATTCCTGTCATGAGAAACGATATTAGCAGTGAGTTAAAGATGATGTGATCTGTACTGACCACAATGCATCTCGTCGGCTCCGTTCTCACAGTCATTCTCTTTGTCACAGGTCCAGCTCATGGGGATGCAATGACCACTGGGACAGGCAAAGTATGGAGAGGGACATTTGGTCTTCTTCTGATCTGCACAACATATACACAGACACAGAGGTGTTAATGTTGAATATCAGAGTGGCACTACATTGAAAGAGCTACGGAACAAGTGTAGCTTTTCAGATTGGCAATATTTTCTTTTTTACCTGGGCAGTTCCTCTCATCTGAGAAGTCTCCACAATCATTGGCTCCATCACACAGCCAGGAGGGGGAGTAGCAGAGGCTGGTGAACTCACACTTCTGGAAGGTCACACCCTTCACCCCCAGACGGAAATAACTGGAACAGTCAATGGCTGCAGCACGGGGGGGTGAGATTGACAGTTACCTCATGACGTCAGACTATTCTGTTTGCCACACCACCTATGCTTTGTGTTGTGTGGCAGACAGTAGAATTGGTAATATTATGAGGGTGTAAGAAGGATAGATTTCACTAAATATTAACAATCCTACAAGCTAATGTACAACAGTCATGACACTGAAGTTCAATATAATTTGGATATTTTAGAAAGACAATGATCCAAAACATGATCATGAACTAATTACAATAAAGAAGGATTCTTGATCACGAGCTCTGGAGACGGCCGTACGAGCCCCAGCCATAGATTGTATATATCTGGCCCCAGCTCAGCAACTGTCTCTGCCCTTCCTCTGTCTCTCCCTAAATGCCTCTCTGGCTACTGCTTCCTCCTGTATTAAAAACATGTTTTATTGACCATCTGAAAGTCATAGCCCATCTGAAAGTCACAGCCCATCTGAAAGTCATAGTCGATCTGATAGTCATAGCCCATCTGAAAGTCATAGTCGATCTGATAGTCATAGCCCATCTGAAAGTCATAACCCATCTGAAAGTCATAGCCCATCTGAAAGTCGCAGCCCATCTGAAAGTCATAGCCGATCTGATAGTCATAGACCATCTGAAAGCCATAGTCGATCTGATAGTCATAGCCCATCTGAAAGTCATAGCCCATCTGAAAGTCATACCCCATCTGAAAGTCATAGCCCATCTGAAAGTCACAGCCCATCTGAAAGTCACAGCCCATCTGAAAGTCATAGCCCATCTGACATTGTCCTCTATTATAGTCAAGAAAAAGAAACCTGAAGAAATCTGAAGAATTATTTGGTGTAATGTGGCACAATTTGCCAATGTGTAGTGTACAGTGATTCTGATACAGAATGTTATTTTCCAACACATAACTTCAACAACTGTTAGAGAGCTGAGGAATAATTAGTCACACTCTTTTAGTTTTAAGAAGTAGAAGATAATGTTAGTCTGGTGTTAGTCTTATTTGAGTAATGTAATGTTTTGTCTGGGGTCAAAGGTGACTCACAGCAGTTCATCTCATCACTGGCATCCTCACAGTCCACCCTCTGGTTACACTTGCTAGAGTTGGTGATGCAGCTGCCATCTCTGCACTGGAACTGCTCTGCTGTGCAAAGGGTGGCTGGAGCGCACACGTTAAAATGATTAAATACTCCACACACAGTAAAATGTTTAAATACTCCACACACGTTAAAATGATTAAATACTCCACACACGGTAAAATGTTTAAATACTCCACACACGGTAAAATGATTAAATACTCCACACACGGTAAAATGTTTAAATACTCCACACACGGTAAAATGTTTAAATACTCCACACACGGTAAAATGATTAAATACTCCACACATGGTAAAATTATTAAATACTCCACACACTGTAAAATGATTAAATACTCCACACACGGTAAAATTATTAAATTCTCCACACATGATAAAATTATTAAACACTCCACACACGGTAAAATTATTAAATACTCCACACATGACAAAACTTATTAAACACTCCACACAGTAAAATTATTATATACTCCACACTCTGCACATTAACTTGATGAAATACTCCATGTTAATATGAGAGCAGATATTAGAGCAGACAAGCAACAATATGTAGATGACCTGGCATCCAAAGCAGATAGAGAGGGCAACATGAAAGAAGTTTACAACACCACCAAGAAGTTAGCAGGAAAGTACAGTAGACCCAAACGCCCGGTCAAAGACAAAGAAGGAAAACTAATCATGGGTGACCAAGAATAGAGAAATAGGTGGAAAGAATATTTTGAAGAACTTTTGAATAGACCAACAACGAAAAATGCACCAGACATCGAACCTGCCGACAAGTACCTACCTATAGAGGACAGCCCACCCACATGAGAAGAAATTAGGATGGCCATCAAGCAGCTCAGGAATGGTAAAACAGCATCTCAGCTGAGGCACTGAAGTCGGATATAGAAACAGTAGTGGGAATGCTCTATGCACTATTTAAGAAGATCTGGGAGAAGGAACATACACCAATTGACTGGAAAGAGGGATACCTTGTGAAGATTCCAAAGAAAGGAGACATGAGTAATTGCACATGAGGGATCACGCTGCTATCAGTGCAATGGAAAGTATTCAATAGGGATCTACTGAACAGAATGAAAGACAAGTAAGTCAACTCCCTACTTAGAGACCAAGAGGCTGGCTTTCGTAAAGATTGATCCTGCACGGACCAAATTGTAACGCTGCGAATTATAATTGAACAGTCGTTAGAGTGGAACTCACCCCTATACATCAACTTCCTCGACTACGAGAAGGCATTCGACAACGTGGACAGAGAGACCCTATGGAAGCTCCTACATCATTACAGGATACCTGAAAAAATCTCCATCATTATCAGGAATTCATATCAGGATCTTAGCTTTAAAGTGATACATAGAGGGCAACTCACAGAGACATTCCAGGTAAAAACAGGCGTCAGACAAGGATGTTAACTCTCGCCATTTCTCTTTCTACTGGCGATCGACTGGATTATGAAGACCTCTACAGCTCAGAGGAGTGGAATCCAGTGGACACTTTGGAAGCAGTTAACAGATTATGACTTCACAGATGACTTGGCACTACTATCACACACCCAGCAGCAGATGCAAGAGATTACAACCAGTGTAGCAGATACCTCCGCACAAATTGGCCTCAACATTCACAAAGGCAAGAGTAAAATCCTCAAGATCAACACAACCACCACTGACCCGACCACGCTTGACAGAGAAGCACTGGAGGAGGTGGATGCCTTTACCTACCTGGGTAGCGTCATCGACAGGCAGGGAGGCTCAGACATGGATGCCAAACAGCGGATAGGGAAAGCACAAACAGCATTCACACAACTGCGGAACATATGGAGACCTAAAGAACTATCGACCAAGACCAAAGTCAGGATCTTCAATACCAATGTAAAAGCAGTTCTTCTATATGGAGCAGAAACATAGATAGAAAACAACAATTGTCATCCCAAAGAAGACACAAGTCTTCATTAACAATTGCCTATGCAAGATACTAAATATCCATTGGCCAGAGACCATCAACAACAATGAACTCTGGAATAAAACCAACCAGTTGCCAGTAGAAGAAGATATTAAAAAATAATGTTGGAGAAGGATAGGGCACACTTTACGTAAACCAACAGACAGCATCACCAGGCAAGCCCTAACATGGAACCCACAGGACAAGCGAAAAAGCGGCAGACCAAGAAACACATGGCACCGAGAACTGGATGCAGATCTTAAGATCATGAAGATGACCTGGAACCAACTGGAAAAGAGAGCCCAGGACAGAGACTCTTGGAGATGGTCTCTGCCCCAGTAGGGGTGGCGAGGCATAAAGACAAAAAAGAAAGAGAATATGATGAAGTACTACCAAACAGTAACATCAAGAAATACTCCATGTTAAGATGATGAAGTACTACCACACATTAATGATGAAATACTCTATTCACTATGGAGCTTAAGAGTCTCAATAAAGATAAATGCACACACTACATTCACATATGCACACACAGGATTTATATATGCACACATGTGATTCATACATGCACACATGTGATTCATAAATACACACACATGATTCATAAATACACACATGATTCATAAATATACACACAGGATACACAAATGCACACAAAATTCACAAATACACACACAAAATTTAAAAAGCACAGAAGATTCACAAATGCATACAAAATGTACAAATGCACACAATATTCATAAATGCACAGGACAAGATTCATAAATGTATTTCTGATGCACACACAAATATATCTTGATTTACAAACTGCTTGCGGTCTGTGAACGTCACTGCATTTGTGTGTGAATTTTGAGACTCCCCTGACGTGGCTCGTCACACAAATGCCTTTTTTTAAACAGGGAATGACCTGCAACCAATCAGATATCTCCCTTGTTTTAGCCAATCACAAGAACGCACCCTACGTGGGGGATTGTTTACTTATAGGCCAATCACATGAACGCATTCACACAGCGCCGGGAGCCGAGAGTAAACAATCCCCCACGTAGGGTGCGTTCTTGTGATTGGCTAAAACAAGGGAGATATCTGATTGGTTGCAGATCATTCCCTGTTTATAAAAAGGCATTTGTGTGTCAAGCCACGTCAGGGGAGTCTCAAAACTCACACACAAATGCAGTGACTTTCACAGACCGCAAGCTGTTTGTAAATCAAGATATATTTGTGTGTGCATCAGAAATACATTTATGAATCTTGTCCTGTGCATTTATGAATATTGTGTGCATTTGTAAATTTTGTATGCATTTGTGAATCTTCTGTGCTTTTTAAATTTTGTGTGTGCATTTGTGAATTTTGTGTGCATTTGTGTATCCTGTGTGTATTTATGAATCATGTGTGTGCATGTATGAATCCTGTGTGTGCATATGTGAATGTAGTGTGTGCATTTATCTTTATTGAGACTATTTTAGCTCCATAATTCACGTTTACATGAAGTAATAACACACAATAACATCAAGAAATACTTCACACCAGAGATGGTGTAACTGTAATCTATTACTTTTCTGGGTTGGGCTGAGTTCACAACTTTTGGGAAGTTCCTCAGTATGACCCAATTGACCAGGTAAAAGCAGTTCATAACTTACCAGTGATCTATAAAAAAGTGAAACATGACTAAACTGTAAAAAAAGGTTGTAATTTGACGGGAAATCCGCTGTAAGTTTACAATGGAAAATTGGGAAACATTCTAAAATTACAGAACTTCTTTTAACTGGTCAATAGGGTCTTACTGAGGAACTTCCCATAATTTGTGAACTCAGCCCAACCCAGAAAAGTAATAGATTACAGTTACTTGTCCCATCTCTGGTTCACACACATTAATTTGATGAAATACTTCACACATGAACATGAGGAAATACTCCAAAAAAGAACTGCATAATATAATTGTTTACTGTTGCAGAGGAGTTCATCGGAGTTGTCTCCACAGTCATCCTGTCCATTACACCACGAGCTGTGTCCCACACACTTGCCGTTCACACACCGCCTGTAGCCCTTCTTACACGCACGGTTGGCTGAAGACCAGGAGCAAGATAAAACATTCTGAGCAATGTTTCTAATTTTATGTAACATCATAGAGAAGCTCCCTGTGTGCCTCACTCACAGCAGTACGACTGTTTCTCGTCAGACTTATCCTTGCAGTGGGCCTTCCCATCACAGGTCAGAGTGTAGTTTACACAGTCTCCGTTCCCACACTCAAACCCATCCACACTGCTGCAGGTAGTATTCAGGGCTAAAGGGAATGGAGAGAGAGACAGATAAGGAGGGGGGGAGAACCACTTATCTTCTCAATCGTCAAACATAACACTCCTTTACGTCCCTCCTTTGCGTCTTTACCCTCCCCCTTCTCACCAACACAGCTGTTGTCCTCCAGAAGTTTCCTTTCTCCACGGCATGTACAGTTGACCCTGCCCTCTGAATCCAGCAGACACAGGTCCTGGCAACCACCGTTGTTCACCCGACATGGAGAAAACTCACCTACACACACACCCGGAGTTAGAACACACATACAATACACACACCACACAGACAGACACCTCGCACGCACACACACACCATGCTCAGGGTTTGCCATGGACCTGAGGATCTTCACAATTCTATGTTTTGTGATTCGATACTTTTATTGGGATTTATGTTCTAAACATATTGCTCACCATATATCTGCTGCAGAGGGATGAGAGAGAGAAATGAGACAGCTAGTTTTGATCAGTAATAGCAATAAAAGAGCCAAAACTATACTAACTCACTATTTAAGATGGAGAACAAACTGTGATGGAAAAATACTGGAGTTCTCAAACAGCTAGCGCAATCAAAATACAACAAAATGTTATGAAAATAAAAACACACAGACGGAATGATGGACAAACAGACGGACTAAGTAACTGTTCAAACAATAACACAGTTCTCCAACATATTGCGCGGAATATAAACGGACACTCTAAATGGGATATGTTGGTTTTACTGGGTGTGTTGTAAGAGAGTGTGTTGTGACCATGTGTTGTGTGTGTTAATGCCAGTCTGCCTGCCTACACCAACCAATCACACACCCTTCACCCTAACCCCTCCCCTTTCCCATCCCTAAAACTCACAGCTATTGGTGTCATTGGCCACAGCAACGATTCCCATAGGCTGCTGGGGGATGTCAGCTCTGAGAAGCTTCATGCCACCACCCATATACTTGTCCGCCCTGATAACAGCCCTGCGGACCCAGTCAGTCCAGAAGATGTAGTTTCCGTAGACGGCCAGGCCAAATGGATGCACTGGTTCGTTCTTCAACAACAACTACAGAGGACCCAGACGCACACACGTTAATCCACAGTGAGCGCACTTGCTTGACTGTATCTACATAATCTGTTTGTGTTCCCGTGGCAATGTCACTCACATAGCGGTGACTGCCATCGTACTCGCAGCGCTCTATTTTGTCCAGGGTGGCGTCGGAGAAGTAGAGTTTCTCAGCGCGGTGGTCGATGGCCAGGCCGTTGGGAGTGCGGATATCACTTCCGATGATCACCAGCAGGTTGTTTCCAGACAGGGTGGCACGCATGATACTGGGGGACTGCTCGTTCCAATTGGTCCAGAACATTAAACTGGTGGGCAATAACAGATGCAACACAATGCAGGTCAGTGTAAACACAGCAGAAAGATGGCTCACATGGGTTGAGCACAGGACACATACTACTGTATGTACAAACACTACAGTGAATATATAGTAACAACAACTTAACGTGTCTTTGAATCACATCTGTTTAATAACCAAATAATCTGATTCTGGAAGAGAGCATGATATGATTAGCTAACCGATACCCAAGGAGACAGTGAGAAAACACGAAGGTTAAGCTATTCACAGTATATTCAAACTGTTTGAAACCACTCCAACTTTAATAATGTGGGCAAGGAAATTGAAATAGTGGCTCATTTCAGAAGAACCGAATGAATACAAATCAGTATAAATCTGTCAGGACCTGATCATTGTATGTTGTAAATGTAGTCCACAACTTCTGGCCACCGGTGGTATAAGTGGCACTGTGGAGCCACAAAGTGTCTTGGAAAATTGTGTTAAATGTCTTTTATGTAATGATTTGTGAGCCGTCATCAAAATCACTTGCTTTCAAACTAGAAATTTCATGATTAACTGAGGATGATAGAGATTCTACTTTGCATATACAGACGTAAACAACATATTACACATCCAATTATACATTTATTTTGTTCATATCAAAGGTCCCAGACTACATCGTTAAGATTGTTATGGTTTGATGAGGCACTCACTCCTGACAGTCGTCCAGCACGAAGGCGCGCGGGTGGTCATCTCCAGACATGGTGACCACTGTGTCACGGTCCCAGGCGCCCCAGCGGTTCTGGTTGACTGTGTGCCGGGTGATAGTGGAAGTGGTATAGCTGGTCCAATACAGAGTGTCCCAGGCACGGTGGTACGCTAGGCCTTCCACCGATCCCACTTCTGAGGACAGGAAGGGAGAGAGGATGAGGGCGTCGCAGGGAAGTGTGAAGAGGGAATATGGGGATGGAAACCGAGCGATCCAGGTGGGAGAAGAAGAGAGAAAAGGCTTGTCAGTCCCAGTCGAGTGTTAAAGAACATTACTCGGGCCTCTGGCTGTGTGTAGCACTGAGATGATGGACAGATATATTGAGCTAGGAGACTACACAGGATATGACATGCCACTGGCAATGAACTGCTTCTCAGGCCTTTAATGAGTATCTGGCCTAGCAAATAGTTAGCTCACACCACACCAACCCAGTCACACCCACAAAACTGGACAGTCATATATACTTATCGAGAAAGAGAAAGTCACATTTACTTATGCAGGATGAGACAGATACACTTTACTATGGAGGGACAGCTACATTTACTTATGTATCATATTGTAAAATATAATAAATGAGAATGGCTAGCATCATACTGTGAAACATTATAAATGAGGCTAGCTTGCATCATACTGTACAATATAATAAATGAGAATGACTAGCATCATACTGTGAAACATTATAATTTAGGCTGGCTAGCATCATACTGTGAAACATTATAATTTACACTGTCTAGCCACACACTGTGAAACATTATAAATGAGACTGGCTAGAATCATACTGTGAAACATTATAAATCAGACTGGTTAGCATCATACTGTGAAACATTATAATTTACACTGTCTAGCCGCAAACTGTGAAACATTATAAATGAGACTGGCTTGCATCATACTGTGAAACATTATAAATCAGACTGGCTAGCATCATACTGTGAAACATTATAAATGAGGCTAGCTAGCATCATACTGTAAAATATAATAAATGAGAATGGCTAGCATCATACTGTGAAACATTATAAATCAGACTTGCTAGCCGCAAACTGTGAAACGTTATAAATGAGACTGGCTAGCATCATACTGTGAAACATTATAAATCAGACTGGTTAGCATCATACTGTGAAACATTATAA
>JACXGM010025494.1:0-15301 GCA_016801145.1 Umbra pygmaea | reverse complement strand
ACATTCTGTAACCTCATGGAGAAGACCTCGGGCACTAAAAACATTCTGTAACCTCATGGAGAAGACCTCGGGCACTGAAAACATTCTGTAAAATCATGGAAACTACCTAAGGCACTAAGTGGTAACTTCCAGCTCTTATTTCATTAATTCACCAAAAACTTTTATTTTTAACTTGAAAAAAAATGCTAGGACCCAGCTGGGACCCAGCTTCCTGTGCAAACAGATGAACTAGGGCACCATCGGACTGCGTCCGCACATTACGCATCCATCTGCTGCTGCTACCATGACAACACTGACTGTGTCTTGTTGCTACCATGACAACACTGACTGTGTCTTGAGTCCCAGTATGAGGCAGCTGACAGTCTGTCTCTCTATAAGAACTAATCTAAAGCTGGGATATACCTCAGTCACATCGCAAATGGAAACCTTTGTCTCTACAAATCTACTCTGCTTGCATAATTCTAATCTTTTGCATTGGAAAAAAGCGGGGAGCTGGGGATATATAAGTAAATAAATAAATAAACTGAATAAAGAATACATATAAAAAATTATGCATATATATATATATAAATACATACATATATACATACCAATTACAATAGAGGTTGATGGCTTTCATAATTAATGTCCCATATACTTCAAATGGCCCTTTTCAATAGACCACATCAGTCAGGGTTGTGTTTCTACAACCGACCGGATGATGGTTTGAACATTTCAAGTGTTTGTGGATGACAGCAGAGCGAGAATTCACGCTACAACACAACAAGTACAAAGAGAGGAAAACAATTGTATTCTGCTGTCTTCCTGGACGAGTACTAGGTCGTTATTTCTTCACTCGTTATTTCTTCGCATATATAGACCAGTACATAGGGGTGTAACGGTATGGGATTTCCATGGTATGATAACGGTCATAGAAAATATTACGGTATTAAGGGTGGTACGGTTCAGAAAACCCACGGTTCAGTTTGTATCAAAGTTTCAGGGTCACGGTTTTCGGTTCTTGTTGTTATTTTTTCTTTTAATCTTAACACTCCAGAAATATACTTCAGCATATGATATATATCTTAATTATCCACAATTTCGATACAGTATAGAAAAAAAGTTACAGTATGTGTCATCATGCACGATTGGAATTTGACTTGACTTTAAAGGGATACTTCACCCTACAGCTATCTGGAGGTGCTATTAGCTTCCCCCAGACATTTATAGAACGGTGAGATATGTTTCACCCATGCCTGGCTAGTGTAAGAGCAAGATTTGAAATTTCGCTGGGAATTTTCACACGCTGACATCACGGTGGAAATCCAATGGACTCTGGAGATAGGAAAAATGAATACAGGCGTGTGCATTCGGTCGCGAAAATAAGCATCCCTGTTATACTGATCTGGCTTTCAAACCTACTCCTTAAAGCCTCGGTTGTCCTTGATTTTTTAAGGTATAGCTTGTCCTTCTGTGATGTTTCGATCAGCCGTTTTAATGCTAAACAGACGAGGTGGTATGATTTTTTCAGTATGTAGAGAACTACAACGCTGGCTTCCTTGTTCCAAGCCCCGCCCACCCGGCATGTTCTCTGGATTCCGTAAACACAGTCGCTGGTAACACAATTGCTACTAAACAAGATTTGCAGATGAGGAATTTTACAACATGCTTTTACATTCTGAGTGACATCCAAACATGTTGGATGAGTGACATCCAACATGTTTGCGCCCGAGTACACTGAAGAACGTTTACACCAAATGGAGTTTGATATTCAGCTTCAACAAGGCAGCATATGTTCTACAGATAATGCAGTTGCAACGCGGTTTAATTCTAATTGCTTAAGTGCTTCTGTGGGAATATGTCCATCCATGTCTACTGGAAAAAAAGCACTTGCTACAATGAAGGGGATCGTGGACAAGCTTTACTTGTAAGGCTTGAACCAAAAATGACTGACGACCGCATATGCGTCACTGAATCACTGAAGTTTTCCAGCACACATGGAAAGACGTAGCAAGAGGATAATTAAGGGACGAGTAAGTTTATTAAACCTATTTTCTATACCTTGATAATGGAGCACTCATTGTGTCTGTGTGGTAATGTTATTGTACTGTATGTGTAGTGTGCCAGCTGTATTTAGTAGCTAGCTGAGTGTGTAAATTACTATACATACTATATGTAGGCTACTCTTTTAGATAAAAAAAATTGATGGGATCGCATCGCTTTTCAGCCGCTTTCGGGCTGTAGTGCCAGTTAATTTAGCACGTAGAACCCTTTCATAATCTTCCGACCTAAAATGCCGACTGCAAACCCTAAATTCTTATAGCCTATTTTAAAGTGTGACAGATTACTCCTTCTTTTTGGGCTTGCTTGTAATTTCTGCAACCAGGTACAGAACACCAAACGAGCATGATTTTAGACTACAATTTCAAAAACAAATATGTGTAACTTTTTAGCGTCAAGCTCTACAGAGGTGTGCTGTTGAATTGCCCATGTTCTGTGTAGGTGCGTTTACACGGGGACGGGCACTAAATTCGCTTGGAATTCTGGGAGTTGTGGTAGCTCAAGTTTAGACGGATACAGAAGCACCCCAGTGGATGCGAAAGGAACTGATATATACTATCGGCTTTTCTCTGATATATTGAAAAAGAACAGACGTGTATATGACATTAATCATCTATGGTTACATTTGTAAATGATTTGTAAATTTACTGTGGAACACTCCTTTAAGCTCATTATTGGGACCATCTCTGAGGAAAGCTAGGTGAGATTTAGATACAGCAAGAGGGAATTCGTTGATGATTTCAACAAGCTTGTCATTTATTTGGCAAAAAAAGTTGTGTGTATTGCCATTTACAGGAACTTCTGTGCCTTTTTAGCACTTGAAGATTGAAATATTACAGAATAACAATTGAAATAACCTGCATTTATCAAACTGCCAACAGAGTAGCTCTTACAAAAACATACGTGACCTGCAGCACTCCACACTCCACCGTTGGGGAGCGGTCCGCTCGGCTCGCTGCCTCTTAAAATCTGACGAAAATCTTTTAAACTGACCTTTGTCGATCTGAAAAGAAGACAGATTCAGCAACTGTATGGCCTATCTCTTATTTAAAATGTTTTCAGAAACATGTTTCCGTGAACTATTTTTGTAAAATTTTAGATTGTATTCAGAACCAGACGCCATTAGAGTCTGTTTTGAAACTCTATTCGGGAGCAGCCAGACCCACGTAATGAGTTCGTCCAATCAGCTGCCATGTGTTGCGTTTGTCACGCTCATCCCACTCGTCATTACTGGTAAGTGTTTTAACATAGGTGTTGAAAGTGGGCACAAAGGCAGTAAGTGGTTTGTGCACATTAGCAGTGTACTGACGAACTGTGCGACACACACCGAACGGTTCTGATATTTTTGCATGTACAGTACCACCCCTATATGGTATCGTGATAATATACTTTTTTATGTGTAATGTAAAAATATGTTTGTACACACAGACATACACTAAATGGCCAAAACTATGTGGACGCTCCTACTAATTATTAAATTCAGATGTTTCAGCCACACTTTTACTCACATAAAATCCGTCACATATGCAGGAAATCTCAACAGACCAGCATTGGAAGTGCAATGGGTTGTACTAAATAGCTCAGTGACTATAAATATGGCACTGTCATTGGGTGCAAAATTTATAAAGCACAGTAGCACTGAACTCTGGAGGTGTGAAAGTCTCAGATTAGAGATTATTTTTTAAATCACCTGGGCCCGTATTCATAAAGAATCTTAATGCAAAGAGTAGCTCCTAAAGAGAAAATTCTACGAAAATTCTTAGAAATGTGGGCATTTACCTCTAAAATTAAAAAAAAATCCTAGTAAAGAAAAAAGTAATTCAGAAAGCATCTTAACTCTTAAAAGGGGTCCTTAGGCCAAATTGGTAGGAGTACAGACAAGGACTTTTAAGAGGCTTAAGAGATCCTTCAGTAGAGGAGAAAACGGCGGAATTACGAAGAGGGAGAAGAAATGTGTTGCAGACAATGGATGATAGTGAGTCAATAAGAAGCTATAGATTAGATCGTGCAGGGATCATGTTTGTGACCGATCTCATTAGAGACACGCTAACATCTCAGACAGCGCAGAAATGTCATAGTGCCAGAAATGAAAGTAATCACTACATTAAGATATTTGGCAACTGGGAAAATGCAACAATGTAGCAGTGATGACTTGGGTCTGTCACAACCTTCTGTATGCAGAGTGATCACACAAACAATTACAGCACTTTCAGAAGCTCTTATTGTCTCGCAGTTCATTTCCTTTCCACTGGACATTCCCACCTTGCAGGCATAAAAAACAGCATTTATGAATATAGCAGCCTTGTCGGAGTAATTGATGGAACCCACATCCGAATTATTCAATGTGATCTCCGAAATACGTGATACTACTACGGACACTTAACTTCAAACTCTGTGCGGTTTCACGGAATGGCCGAAAATTCTGTGAAACTGCCACGAATCCTTCACTTCTAAATCCGTGATAGTTTCACGGAATACTTAAAATCGCTCAGTTTTTTCCTTCTTGGACAACCAACCAATCACAGTCTTCAAAAGATTGTGTCATACATAGCAACGGGGTCAGCCCCGCCTCCTCACTAAGATAAGAGTTTTTGTCTTTTCCTTGCTCAGAGTTGCTCTTAGATGGGTCTGGAATCGATCTTAAGCTAAGAATCCTACGTAAAAGTTTTTAAGCTAAATTAGGAGTTTTCTAAGAGGATTCTTAGAATCTTTATGAATATGGGCCCTGAAGTTTATATGATTCTGTATAAATGTAAGTGACTGAAAAATGTGTATTGCGGGGAAATTCTTTACATGTAAGTCAATGACCTGGGCTGGTTTCTGAGCGAAATGCTCAGGAACCCAGGTCAATATGTCTTGAATGACACACCCACAAATGCACTATTGCCGTCTTGAGACATGAGAATGTAAATTGTTACTTGGTCTCATCGTGAGCGAACTGGAAAATATTGCTGAAATCTAATGGAACGTAAACGCAGCCTAGGTCTGTTCAAGCTTGATGGCAGATCAGTGGAACATTAGAGCCAGAAAGCTAAAAGACAGAGCAGGTAGTGGGCCAGTATGAAACATGAGAGAAAGAGGAGGTGAATGGGGGGCCAGTATGAAACCACGAGAGAGAGAGGAGGTGAATGGGCCAGTATGACACGAGAGGAGGTGAATGGGCCAGTATGAAACACGAGAGAAACGAGGTGAATGGGCCAGTAAGAAACACGACAGAGAGGAGGTGAATGGGCCAGTGTGAAACATGAGAGAGAAGAGGTGAATGGGCCAGTGTGAAACATGAGAGAGAAGAGGTGAATAAACCAGTGTGAAACATGAAAGAGAGGATTGGAATGGGCCAGTATGAAACATGAGAGGGAGAGAAGGTGAATGGGCTAGTGTGAAACATGAGAGAGAGGAGGGGAATGGGCCAGTGTGAAACATGAGATAGAGAGGAGGTGAATGGGCCAGTGTGAAACATGAGAGAGAAGAGGTGAATGGGCCAGTATGAAACATGAGATAGAGAGGAGGGGAATGGGCCAGTATGAAACATGAGATAGAGAGGAGGTGAATGGGCCAGTGTGAAACATGAGAGAGAAGAGGTGAATGGGCCAGTGTGAAACATGAGAGAGAAGAGGTGAATGGGCCAGTGTGAAACATGAGAGAGAAGAGGTGAATGGGCCAGTATGACACAAGAGAGAGGGAGAGAGAGAGGAAGTGAATGGGCCAGTATGACATGGGAGAGGGAGAAGGTAAATGGGCCAGTAAGAAACATGAGAGAGAGAGGAGGTGAATTGTTCAGTAATACACATTCTACACACTCACTTGTGTAAGCTACTCAGGATAAGTGTGTCGCTAAATTATGTAAACGTCATGTAAATTAATATGAGAAGGTGAATGTGAGACAATACACGTTTCTTTAAACAATATGGTCATTGACTGTTTCAGTTCTTTTTATGGAAACAATTTAGATTGACATGGAATTGAAATTAATTCAGTTGTGTTATTCCATCTGTGCTGTGGTAGCACATGGTTCAGTGTATAGCTGCATGACAGGGATGTAGCTGCACTGGTGAGTACTAGCAGAATGTACTAACGTATATCCAGGGCATCGATATCATGCTGTTATTCTGAAGTGACTGATGTAATTGGTCAGCCACCGGAAAGGGAGAGACCGAAAGTAGGCGAGTAGGTCTTCACTTATCTGCACTAACAGCCGTGTGGAGAGGGTGAACTTACACACATTCGATGCACGCACACACACACAGACCCACACACACATACATGAATGTTAACATACACATATTAATGCGTATGACCTTTACCACAGGCTGTGGGTTAGAAGGTCAGGGGAACGTTGGCATTCCCAGCCAGTCACATGACTAGGGCCAATGTCTTAAAGGCCACACACATTACAGCACACTTGGATAGATTCATTTTCAGCCCTTGACCCCTCCCCCCTCACAAACACTGTTGGGGAGGCTGGAGGGTGTGTGTGTGGGGGGGTGTAAACATGCACATATAAACCAGCGCACGCACGCACGCACGCACGCACACACACGCACACACACGCACACACACGCACACACACGCACACAGACACACACACACACACACACACGGCTCTATCCGCCACTGCGGAGGAAGCACTAACAGTTCCAATGGCAAATGAAAACAATCCATCAACGTTAGAGCGTTTAATGTGTATGTTCCCTGTAAACACGTCCTCGGCCCCCTGCTCTGCATCCCTTCATAGCAAATTAAATGCCCCTGCCAGCATCCATAAGTGTGTGCAGTGAGTCATTTGACAAGGCGCCTGCGTAACATTTTATCTTCCAATGATCGCTAAATCACGCTAACTCAATCATGCTACATGCACGCGCACACGCACGCAAGGATGAAAAAGCTTCATAGAGTGAGATGAGGTTTTGAAGAGGCAGTTTGTAATGCATCACCCAGCACACTGACAGAATATATTGTCTATAATTTGGAGCATGTGGAACATTACTGAGAACCAATATGCTAGCTGGCCTAGCTGAAGAATAAGTGGTTGCTATACTAGCAGATAACTGGAATTTGGTAGTTGATGCTTTGCCAGGAGCTACAGTAGAGCACAGCAGATCCCATAGAATCACTGGGTACCAATGCCAGCAACCAGGCTAGATAGGGCTTCACAAACGTAGCTACCCAAAGATTCGCGGTCGGTGCTGAAATGGAAGAGCAATTAGCACCTCTATGAGGAGGCAGCTAGCATCCAGATTCTGGTTGCGATTCTTCCCGAGGAATCGTTAGTTGCTAACAGTGTGGTGCACAAAACACAAGAGAGTTAGCAATCCGAGGTAAACTGGACGTGAAGCGAGCACAAGCCCTACATCTACATTTGTATTAAAGTACAATTGATAATATGGTAGCTCTCAGGCTAATGGGGGATCCATAGAGAAACAGTTGAGCATTTGCAAGCAGCTAGGCAAACATCCGGGCATACACATCAAGTTTAGCGTCTAGGCTGCATTTAGTATCACTATGATGCTGTTCGTTTAATTTTATTTAACTTACTTAAATGACACCTTCCTTAAAGTATGAGAAATAGAATACTTTTTAGTTAACTACAGTAGCTAGACATCAATAGAAAAACAAACAAGTTAAAAAACTCCTACCAAAGTTCAGGGTCGTGCTTGTTGTTGAAACGGTTTACGTGCAATGTTGAACCCACATTTTTCTCTCGAATTTACATTTATATGTTTTGCTTTGAAGTCTTTGGAGCCTGATTTAAATTGGTTATAAAACAACAAATAGATTGCCTGACCAATATTGTTATGCTAAATTGAGTAAAAACAGTGGCAGATACAAACATGTCATATTGAAGTCTTTGGAGCTTGTATTTTCATTGAAAAGGGATTTAGTTGAAAAAGAAACAGGATAAAAAAACTGTACACAAGAACACTACTGGATGCTATCACTGCTAGTATGTGCTAGACTAAATGCTGTTTTAGATAGCAAGGAGGAACAATTAGATGCTATGGATATTTAGGCACCCTTAAGCCTTTTAAGTGCACACTACAACAGTGGTTCCCAACACTCTCCTGGAGGACTATCAGCCATCCCACAGTTTAGATGTAGCCCTCAAGATTCACCAGAATCACTGTTCAAGGACTTGTTAATTAGTAGACAAGTTGAATCAGGTGTGCTAGCTCAAACACAAGGACTGGCTGGTGGTCCTCCAGGAGAGGGTTGGGAACCACTGACCTACGCAATATAAACTCAGATTTAGCTGTATTGCCAGACTAATTGTTTTCTCTCAGATTTAGTCCCAGATTGGAGAAAAATCACTGCTTGCTCACTTCACGGACGCTTGTTAAGCATGAGTCGTTGAGCTGTCCCAGACACCCCGATATTTTCAGGCAGGTTTGATATTTTTTGTAAGTGATGTAGTTATAACCACAATGAGCTGGAGCTAATGAGAGAAATTTACATTTTCAATTGGTATAAGAAGAGCTACCTACACAAATGTTGGTCAGAATTCTTATTTAATTATCTATTTGCAGAACATACGATTCTTGCTGCCCACATCTCCCCAACCATTTTCACCTCTATATTTTCAGTTTTTCTCCTACAACATCCTGTATGAAACCCGCTGGTCTACCTCAGGCTCAATGTCTGGCAAACACATGTGAAATCAAAGTGTTTTTTCATTTTAAGGTGGATCCCTCCAAGATGATTCTTCTGTGTACCTCATCTGCGCTCAGAGGTGTAGTGTGAGCACGACTCCATCAACAAGATGACAAATTGAAAGACGGGATGTTGTGTCACGTGAGCAGTACCGCGACTTATAGAGTTTGAGTGTTGGCATTGGAGAATCAGAGTGTGTGCATGTAGGATGACATGGTGGCGTAGTGGCAGACTTGGACTGTATTCTGCTCCTCCACCTTAATTGTAGCGTATTGGGTGAACAATGTAAAATAGGACCTTTTAAGAGTATTTTGTTCCTATTAATGTTCTCTCTGGGTCTTCCTGTAATGTATCTGCATGTAGACTATTACGCTCTGGGTCTGTGTGTGTCTTGCCATTTACAGGAACTTCTGTGCCTTTTTAGCACATGAAGATTGAAATATTACAGAATAACAATTGAAATAACTTGCATTTATCAAACTGCCAACATCGGCTCACTCGCCGCCTCTCAAAATCTGACGAAAATCTTATAAACTGACCTTTATCTGAAATGAAGACAGATTCAGCAACTGTATGGCCTATTTCTCATTTAAAATGTTTTCAGTAACATGTTTCGGAGAACTAGTTTCATAAAAAATATGAGATCGTATTGAGAACAAGATGCCATTAGTCTGTTTTGGAATTCGGGAGTAGCCAGACTCACGTGGCGCGTTCGTCGAATCAGCAGCCATGCGGTGCGTTTGTCACGCTCATCCCGCTCGTAATTTCTGGTAGGTGTTTTAACATAGATGTTGAAAGTGTTCACAACGGCAGTAAGTAGTTTGTGCACATTAGCAGTGTAACAACGAACCGTGCGACGCACACACGCTCCGAACTGTGACAAGCTAACCGAATGGCTTGGATGTTTTACATTGAACGGTACCACCCCTAATGTGGACAGTTCTGTCTAGGTCTTCCTGTATGTAATGTATCTGTATTTAGACTGTTCTGGCCATTCTTATTCCAGATTTCACACTCCGTCTGCTGTTTCCCCTTTTGTACTGACCCTCCCCTCTCCTCCTTTTCCACCCCTCAATCTCTCTATCCCCTTCCTTCTTCATCCCACTCCCTATTTTCCACCAAGATTACCCGATAAATCTCTTCCACCCCCAGTCTTTCAGAAACACAGGGAAACATGCACTGGGAAAACATGGGCCCAGAAAATCTACAGGGAGAAAAACAAAAGTGTGTGAGAGATTGAAAGAAAATAATGAGCAGACAAAATGGAACAGGTCGATAACTTTGTGTATCTTGTTCTGTCGTGACTGGAGCCACTCACGAGAAGAGCATCCCACTGTGTGGGTTTATAACTGAATCTCCCAGCAGCCACCACAAAATTGTCCAGGTGTTACAAACCTTTTTTTGTAAAAAAATGTGGTCCCTATACAATGTTTCAACAGAAAAAGTGCAGTTAAGTATTCTACTGCATAATGAAGCCTAAACTAAAACATTCACATTCAGGTCAGATTTTTAAAAGATGTTTTTGTGTAAGTGAATTAGTTGATTTGTCCTAGTGAGGTCAACCTGGGGGAAAAAAAATTGTGGGGACCAATTTGTCATATTATACTAGCGAACGCATAAACACATGCACCTGGACAATCACTCAGTCAGGCAGAAGCATCCATTTAATTTGGCCCACAGATGGAACCTAATAAGGGCTTTATAGTATATGAAGGCCAAGCTGCCCCACCCCTCTCTTGGCCTGGCCTTCACTCTCTCCATCATTCTTTATTACTGTCACAGTTGCTTTCTTTGTACCTCTCAGCTCAAGGTGCAGTCAAATTAAATGGTGCCATCGATGATTGTCTCTTTTATAGATCCCACATGCTAGCTAACACCCAGCAACACGCTAGCTAGCACCCAAAAACATGCTAGCTAGCACCCAAAAACACGCTAGCTAGCACCCAGAAACACGCTAGCTAGCACCCAGAAACACACTAGCTAGCACCCAGAAACACACTAGCTAGCACCCAGAAACACTAGCAAGCACCCAGAAACACACTAGCTAGCACCCAGAAACACACTAGCTAGCACCCAGAAACACGCTAGCTAGCATCCAGAATAGCTGCTTTTTTAGAAAAAAATAATCTATCCATCTATTTACCCAGTCCCAGAAAACAATGTTTTTCTTCCATAAAGCTCAGTATAGTTCCTGATAATAAGGGGTGGAGACTTATGGCACAGATGGAGATGGCTATGTTATCATTGTTCAAATCTAAAGCTCATCAAATTATCAAGCACTTAAAACCATGTGAAATCACAGCAAACACACTCCAAAGACACACAGCGTAATCATTTTCTTTTATTAATGAGGACGTAGTAATGACATGTGTTTCCGCTCTCCAGAGGCAGGAAGAACGGGGGAAAAACATTGAGAAAATGGCTATGATGACAGCTGATATAAAGAGCTATAGGAATTTACACACCTAAAAGCAGATAGACCTGGGGTTTCAGGGTAAGGACAGTAGAAACCACTCTTGGTATGTCTGTTAAATGACTAAAATGCATTCCCCTCTCATACTAGCAGTATGTTACAGGAATGGCATGAAGGTATGAAACTTTGGGTAGAGCATAACCAAAGTAAGGGTCCGTTAAAGTCAGTGGTGAAATGTTTTTGTTGGGTTATGGGAGGATGGGCTTTAGATTTAAACAATGACAACATTGTGTATTTATCTAAAGTACTCACAGTAAACAATATATCATTTAAAGTCTGAAGTGAGGACATTAAGCCACTCCTCAAACAGAAAGTCTATTTTAGGACTAGGGGTTAAAGTCAATTTTAAAATGAGGGTTTGAGAATTTGTGTTTGGTTGCTATTTTGTTTATGGTCATCGCAGACATACCAATGCGTGTCACGCAATGTAATGAGCGATCATGGAGTGGAAACGGGCCATGATATGCTCATTAGTGCATCCATCCAAGCATACATCCCCAGGTGAGCACTCCCCCTCTACCCAGAACTGGGACAGCAGCTGTAGGAAAGTCCCAGGCTTGGGTGCGGGCCTAGTGCTGGTAATCCTATCCTGCTGACGGCCAGGAAAACCTACAGGGCCCTCTGCCACTATTATGACAAGAGGGGGGATTCTTTCACTCTCTTCCCCCCCTACACACACACACACACACACACACACACACACACACACACACACACACAGTTCTGCTCTCTCCAACTCTCTTTCCTCTCTCTCACTCTGCTTCTCCAGGATGGTTGTAACAGCCTAGAGGGAGATCCCTGGCTGCTGTCCAGCACACATCTGACCTGGAACAGAGACCAGGACAGACACAGGGGAGAGGGAGCCAGGAATGGGGGAGACGCAAGGAGTACTGGGACAAAGACACGAGCCAGGATGCAGCCAAGCAGCCATCCAGAAGAACAAGACTCTGACATGACACCTGGAGCTCCCATGGATACGAGGAGCCAGAGGGAGGTGACGGGGCATTAGTGAGGGAGTGACTAAATGTGAAAAACACATGGCTGCTTCCTCAAGTTCTGAGAGAGTGATATAACTAACCAATAAAATAAACCCTGGATGTGAAACTAGTGGATAATGAATCGCTATAGATAATCGCTTTGGTGAAGCTGTGAGGTGGTCAGATCCTTTGGGCCCGTGGAACCAGCCAGATATAGAACCAGACCTAGAGCAGCAAGCTCACCTCCAACCGTTACAGACAGAACAAACACACACACTTTGTTAACATATTAACTCCGTGATGTAGACCACAACTAACACCCGTCTGCATGTTCTTTCCCACCCCCCCATTTTCCCCCGTTCCACATTCCCACTAACCCCTAACCCTGTGTGTGTGTGTCCCAAACCTGGACAAGTATTGCCTTCACGATAGTTTAACAGACAGGACCTATTTTGAGGCAGAATATTCTGTTAAACTAGTAAACTCTCTGTGAATAAAACACTGGTTCAGATTAGGTTAATTTATTTAGACATACATCTAGCATCTCTTATTACTAGGCAACCGTGTCTCTAAATTGGGCCGTACCACTTCCCTGTAGACCTGCTGGTTCAGATTAAGTACATTTTTATAGACAGACTCCCCAGCTTGGACCAGACATTGAACTCTTTGATGATTATTTGGACAATAGAGGCAGTCAAACACACACACACACACACACACACACACACACACACACACACACACACACACACACACACACACACACACACACACACACCCACACACACACACACACACACACACACACACACACACACACACAGCTGGGGTTACCAGGTGGGACACAGATGCTCCTTTCACCTCAAGTTGGTTTGGTCTGTAGCCATGGCAACACACACATAATGGGATGGCAGCACGGTTTGCTAAGGGAAAGGTGGCTTAAATAAGTTTCTTGGATGGAGTCCACACTATGCCAAAACACCCCATTCCTTTTAGACATGGTCAAATGCAGAACACATTATATTGAAGAAACAAAGGTCTGGGGGGAACAGTATTTGGACAATACGTCACAGCTACAATAAGAGCTGTTCCTAGGCAGGACATATGGACTGATATAACTGAAGTTATATAGTACAGTTTGTTGGTCTGAACTGCTTAAATTAAGTAGTATAGTAACGTTTTAGTCTGAACTGCTTAAATAAAGTAGTATAGTAAAGTTTTAGTCTGAACTGCTTAAATAAAGTAGTATAGTAAAGTTTTAGTCTGTACTGCTTAAATAAAGTAGTAAAGTTTTAGTCTGAACTGCTTTAATAAATTACTATACCTTAATCCCTCAAATAAAAACCTTTATTTACCTCTACTGCAAAGGTAACTGGCTTTAATTTTAAGCATGGCAGGCCTTTATTTCTAATTCCACATTGACTAAAATACCGGTAGGAAAATAATACTTAGCAAAACTCATTCCTGCTAGCGCGAGGCGCCATTCCGTAATTTCCGTCCAACCCCATTTGCGACTACTCTGAGTTAGTGTTTCATCCTGGTAAGGATTAGCATCACCTGTGCTAAATTTGGTTTAATACAAAAACTTACGGAATGGCGGCTCGCAGGAGCAGGAATGAGTATCGCTGCCTTAGATGAGTATCATAATCCAGAAAAAAAGTGTTGAAAATAGCATGAATATATTGTTGAATCTCTTAAATTGAAGTGGTAGAAATGTACATTACGCTTAACTGGAAGGCACATTATATGAAAGGCACCTAGGAGATTATCCACAAAAGAATTTCCCCAGCCTTTATTTGTCCATGTTGACCACGTCCCCGGCCATTATTGGAGGCCCAGCGTTTAATTGACTACTGGTTTTTATTTGAGGAATTACGGTAGTACATTTGTTGCACTAGAGACAGCTTTAGAGAGAGGAAGAGAATAAGACAAGGAGAGAGAGAAATGAGAAGACAGATGGGTAAGTCAGCAGAGATGGAGCAGTTTCTATCCGTTGAAGTTTATTACCATCTGAATCAGGAAGAACAAGAATACCAAAGGTCACAAACAATGTCAAGTCTTACATTAGCCTAGAAATCTAGACGCACCCTAGCTGCAGCAAATATAATTTGCAGCTAGGGTCAGTCTAGCAACTCTCCGTTGACTTGCGAGCTGGAAAAAACAAATTCTGGTCAGGCCAATCACAATGTGTATAGAGTCGGTGGGCGGGCTTAACGTAATTACGGGAAAACAAAGAAATGGTTGCTGCTGCTGGCGAACAGCGGCCTTTCAAATCAGCTATGGCCGCGACTCTGATAGACTTGGAGTTAATCTTTTCTTTGAGAAAAAAACAAAGAACGACACTGAAGTCTTTCTTACAAAAGGAAGATGTGTTCAGAGTTTTGCCGACAGGACACTTTGTTGTTCTGGTTGGTTGTAGCGCTATCCTATTGCGTGCATAGGGAATTTGAAAGACAACCATTTATCCCGCCCCTCAGATTGAGCACTGCCAATGGTGAGTTCCCAGACCCAACATCTTGATGTGGGTCTCGCTTGCCAGGCTAGTCTTACATGGATTCTTCCAGAAAGCACCATGGCCAGTCACAGCCAGTGAAACAGCAGTAGTGGCCCCTGACCTAAAGTCTCACCAGCCAAAGGGACATCCAATGGCCTAGTCTCCTCAGAAGAGAACTGCCATGGGCTGTGGCCAAAACAGAACCCTATTCCCTATATATGTCACTACATTTGGGTCCAGTGGAAATGCATGGCACCATGTAAGGAGTAGGGGTTCCAACGCCCTACATGGCTGCCTGCCAGCCATCCATCAGTCCTTCCTGTAAGATGAGGATCATACCCACTTGCCTTCACCAATGACTCCCTATTCTATATGTAGGGCACTCCCTCTAACCAGAGGCCTGGGGAACACACTAGGGGCCATGGTAAAATCTAGTGCACTGCAAAGTGGTTAGGACTCCATTTGAGGAGGCAGAAAGTGAGTTTGTCCCTGTGGGAGCACCCACTTTCCGGAACGTTTTACCCAATTTGCATCGCTGTGAGCACTCTTAGTTCCTCTCAGAGGAGAAGGCTGGGATGGATGAGGAGGAGGGACGAGGAGGAGGGACGAGGAGGAGGGACGAGGAGGAGGGACGAGGAGGTGGGACGAGGAGGTGGGACGAGGAGGTGG
>JACXGM010025493.1:0-15281 GCA_016801145.1 Umbra pygmaea | reverse complement strand
AATCTTGCTCTATCTATGAGATACCTTATTTATCCACAAGGAAATTAAGCAGTGTCAATCTAAGTGCACTGCACATTCATATATAAAGGCTCCTTTGAAGAGGCTGCGTAAAGACATTAGTTCATAATGTACATTATCTGTGTGTTTGACGACGCGTAAGGCTACGCATAAGCTATGCATGAGGCAAAGCAGCAGAAAGTGAATCCTCTGACAACCATGTGACCTGCGTTCAATGCCCAATAAATTAATGAAGATGAATTAGCAATGTGACGTGCTAATGTGGGCATATGTCAACTTTTGACTGAGAAATTCTAAGGTGTAGGCTCCTTCGCCAACCTTAAGAGAAGCATGTCAATGATTGGCGTTGTATAGACCATTTATGGAATGGACACAATGGCATGATAGAGTAAAGGTTTAAAGGATTAGAATCACACACAGAACATTTAATGGATGCAAGGTTTGAAAATACCATTTATTTTTCAAAAAAATAAACATTCCATCATAATACGAATCAAAAGAAAAGTCCATTCAATCATGGATGACGGCAAATGATAGCTCAGCAAGTTATTCCAAAAAGAAAATATAAATCAATCAAAAACATTTGCAATCAAAAGCTGCCTTGACTCAACCCCTGCAGCGTGCAGGGCAGCCCTCTGTGGAGGATGGAGGACCTCAACTTCTCCCTCTCCATCTTCCTCCTCATCCGCTTCCACCTCCTGCCCCTCTGGAATAGTTGCGCCTCCTCGCACAGCCATGTTATGGAGTATGGCCTTTGCCACCGTAACTGCGCTAGAGTTGAGAGGCTTCATGCGCAGTCCTCCTGCCGACTTGTGCAGGCACCGAAAGCGCAGCTTCCAGATTCGAATTGCACACTCGACAACGTTGCGTGTGAGAATGTGTGCAGCATTATAGGCTCTTTCTCCCACGACCTCCACCATGCTTACCAATTTCTAGATCTTAGCCATTTAAAGCCAAAGTGTTTGCCAGACTTTATTATCAAAAGTGATTGACAATTTAAATGCTTTCATTACATTACGAAATAGCCTAGGCTAATTACCACATATTAGTTCTGATACCAAATAAAGTCAATTTCCTAAATAGGCCTGTATCCATTGCGAATATATTTTATTATTGTTATAAAATGTCCATAAAATCATTGTTGTAGTGGCGGCGACTAGCGACTTGAGCTCAAACAACGCTAAGAGAGAGCTTACGAATGGTCCAGACCAACCTTACGAAAGTGTGACTTACAGAAGATATACTTAGAGTACGAACATGTCGGGAACCGTGCCATGAGGTTAAGAGAGAGGTTAAGGAATAGGTTAAGAACTACTTAGCGATAAGAACGTTTTGGGGAACCGGGCCCTGTTCCGTATGCTGTTTGCACATTAAAATAAATCTGTGGAAAAAATGGTTTGTATATTTAACGGGTCACAGACACTCGTCAATTAAATTTTTTATTTAAAGCCAATTGAATCTTATAATCTTATCAGTTAACGGTTAATAATCGGATGACGAGTTGCGGTTGTCGGTCAGGAAAATTACCTGAAATGAGCATCCCTATTAGAAGACTTGATTGGCATTAAATTATGTAACCAGCACTAGTTTACCTAAACTTTGTTTGATACATCAACCTCATCAAACACATATAGCTAATGGCATCTATATCAGTGTTGATGCTAATCTCCTCAGAAGCCATTTTTGCATAAAAATATATATTTTTTGTACTCATCTTCACCTAAAACAATCCGTTAATTCATCAAATGGTTCTTTTTGACTGGTTAAAAGCTATATGGGCCAAACTGTTAAGGATGTTCCGCCTATGCCAGATATGTAATCTGCATTTTTTTTTTTGCCACCTTTTTGAAATTACACTCTGGATTGTCATCCAGATACAGTAATGGGCTACAAAATAAATTACATACACTGTGCCTTGTATAAGTATTCACGTTATTGTTTTTATACAAATACTGAACACTTTGTAGGTGCAAACGTTTTTGTATTGTGACACAAAAGTTTAATTATAATTTTTCCAAACATGATTCATCTCGACTGAGCTACTGATTCTTTTCATATCTGGCATAGGCAGAAATCAAGGGGGGATGGTGGGGAACATCCCCTCCAATCATGGGAAAAACAGGATTTGTCCCCACAATATATCACTGTATTCATAACTATGTAGTTTTAATAATATTAATAACATGCAATGAAATCAATTGTGCTGATTACAGACAGTTAAAAGCACATTTTTAAGTTAAAAAAGATTGCAACCCCCCACTGTTTACCTCACAATCTAAATCTAAAGTTAGAGAACAATATTCTAGTTGTTTGGAAAAATAAATTATTGTTACTCTCTATCATCTACTGTAGATATGTTCTCTAAAATAATTTTCATGATTTCCTTCTTTTCATTTGTATCTGCTCCCAGTAGCTTTTCTATAATTATTCTAGTTAAAAGCTATTCTGCAAAGACCATGAATTAAATAAAAAACTTTCTTATATTTTCGTATATTTTTAATGCATTTAGTAATTAAATAATTGCACTCAGATGCCTGGAGATATGATAATTAGAGCAATAAGACTTTAATGGTTAAAGCCTGACATCCATCTTTAGCCTAGAGAGAAGTCCGTCCCACAAGGACTCCCCAAGTTATATAGACATCATGACATCATTGAACAGAACATGATACTGATAACAATTGGTTAAATTAATCAAAGTAATGCAAATCATTTTGTACAATCAAATAACAAAATATTTTATTTATTTGTTTTTCTGAAATCATGGCTGCATCTCAGTATGCATAGTATACATACTATATAGTATGCCTGACTACGATTAGTATGTCCCAAACCATAGTACACAAATATAGTATGTCAGAAGTCCCGGTATGGTCTACTACTGTACGTCCAGTGGATTTTTGAAGTATGCAACCCTGCATGCTTTTTGGGCTGATATAGCAGAATAGAAGGGGTTTAAATGTAAGTATCCAAATGTTAGGTAATAATAAACATGTCAATACATTTGTTTTTTTAGTTATTGTACTGTACCAAGATTGTTAAAGTTTAAATTAAATATGAACAGTTGCCAAATGTTTAATGTTCAAACTTCGCGCGCTTCATCGCTTGTGGAAGTGGTTTAATTTTAGATGCAATGTTATGATGTGTCAGTATGTCCCAATGCTAGGATACTCGCTTACTATATACTTAATAGTACGTACTTTACCACCATCTGCGCAGTATATACTTTTAGTATGTAGTATGTAGTATGCGTATTGAGATGCAGACCATGTTTACGACCTCAGCTTTATGTTCCCTGAGCCCATATTTCCTTAGCCTAATGTTCTTTCAGTCCTTCAAACATTTTTTCAGTCCTAACGACTAGACCAGTTGTTACCTAACAACAACAATACCTTAAAGTCCTCATAGACTGGCCTTCACTGCATACAGAGGTCTTATCTGTGCATTGTCACTAAAAAACTTTCCAGAAACATTTACAAGACCTTACCCTAGGTGGGCTGGATGGCATTCGCTGGTTCTAAAATGCTGAGCAAGTGCTGGAGCTCTTTATTAGGGTTTTTAACAACAACAAAAAAGATCAAATCGCTGGTTCACTCTGGACATCTCGGAGGCTATGCATAAAGGAAATGTGGCATGGGCTAAAGCTTAGACAGCCAGCGTTAATCACTAATTTGCAGGCTTTTAAACAACTGAGAAACCTCTGCATACATGTTGTATGAAAGTCAAAATCTGAATATTATGTGAACACACTGTCTGATTGTTATGGGAAACCCTGAAGCACTCTTCCTTCTCATTACCAAAAGAGATCATGTTGGACACCAGAACAGTTACTGAAAAAAGTGAAATTGCTGATGCTTTCAATCTTCATTTTATTGAGTCTGGCTGATTGTTTGAAAGAACCTCAACTGTAAGCTTTAGTCAAAGTGAAAATGGAATTAATAGTAATCAGGCTTTCAGCAGTGCAGCTCCGGTGCTTATAGTCAATAATTTTCACTTAAGCCTTTTGCTACAAAAGAGATACTTGATGCTTTGCTGGCGATTGATACAAAAGAGTGGCTGATTGTTAGGGCTGTGCCAGTGATTACCAAAGCTATAGCACATATTTTTTATTTAACACTAAAAACTGTTTGTATCCCAAGGGTATGGAAAAAAGGCCATTAGCTGCCACTGTGTGAGGGGGTCACACAAACCTACTCAATAACTATCGCCCAATTGCTAAATTGTCATGCCTAGCAAAAATGTTAGTCTCTTATAGTGGCAAAGCCGCATGCCTTTTTAACTGAACATCCAATACTGAATCCATATCAGTCTGGCTTTCGGACTGGGCATAGTACTATTACAGCTTCTACCCTGGATGTGAATGACAATGCTGATGCATTGGATGAGGAAATCATCTTGTTATATGGCTATGTTTATTGACCTGTTGAAGTAATTTGATTCAGTTCATCACTTATGTTGAAGCATTTCCTTTTTACTTTGCACAGGGCTCAGCTGTAAAAGAGACCTTGGTCTCAGACTGACTCTCTGATAAATATAGGTTCAATGAAAAAATAATTAAAAAAAGAAAATACCCAACAACAAACCCACTGGTCAGTTGTCATTATTGCATTACCTCTCCAAAACCTGCACGTCAAACAGAAATTCTTCCTTTGACCATCATTCCCTTCAGTTCTCTGTGGCAAATGACTGGAATGAACTGGAAAAGAGTAGTGTGACATTCCTTCAGTATTCCATGAGTAGCACTCTGATCAATATATTTTCCAAGAGTCTTTCTCATCGTAACATGTTTATATGGATATATATTCTGCCTATGGAGAACTCCTATGTAACCTACTCTTCTTTATCATGTACACTGACATTCAAAATTTGGGGTCACCCAGAAATGTGTGTATTTGATTGAAACTAATATCTTAATTCACCAAGGTGCCATTAAATTATATTTATATGTATATGTGTGTATATATATTTAAGACATTACCAGTGTTGCAAATGTCTATCATTGTTGGAAACTACTGATTTAAAATGAATTACTGAAATACTACTGCAAAGTAGTAGATTTTTTTCAGTAGCCATTATTTCTTTGTCCGCATCCAATTTTCCTAGTTTGACGGCAAAAAAAAGGGTCTATGCGCTGAGTGTCATCATTAATTCATAGGTGTGTTTTGGGCGTAACATGCAATAAACCAATCAAAGACTCATCTCCCATTCCCTTTAAGAGCCAGGCACGTTTGTACCTTTCGTGCATTGCTATTATGATGGCGGATTTGCACCATAATATTTTATTTGTATGTTTTTTTGCATGTTTGTGTGCTGCTGCGCTTCCCTGTGTGTGGGCAACAAGCATAGTGTGCACATGCTGTGCATACTCCTAGGTGCATTTGCTGTTAAAATAACAATGACATGCTGCGCCATTGACTTTAGACCAGGTTTTTGTTGGTCAATGATCACGCAATCACTTTCCGATGCCTCAAGATAGCAATACCCCCAGAATTATCCTGAACATACCTCCCTTGTTTGACCAGCACGCCCATGGGCGCAAATATAAAGTATTAAGTATTTTAGCTCATCTTGTAAATTGAGTGTCAGGTTACAGGGAGAGATGGAGACAAATGTGAAATCAAACAGTATTTAGTCAAAAACACTACAACAAAACAAAAGGGATTCAATAAGCAAAAATACTTACAAAACATACAACTGCAAAGAACACACGTAACATGAAAACAATGAGAGACAGCAACTCAACAAACTCAGGAACCTAAATACTAGTTCTAATGAGACAAGAAGTGAGCTTGGCTGCGGAATTGAAACAAGTGATCTATTGGATGAAATGGGTCATGTGCATTAAAAGTCTGGGAAAAATAAAGCAGAGATATTGCACAAAATGGAGTCAGTAACAACAATAAACCAACTCGATCTCACCAGAAGGGGCGACCGTGACACATCTGTAATTATTCATGTTGTGACAATAATTGCTTATCAATCTAAATCCACCTTGGATTTCAAATTCCTGGGTGACCCCCAAACCCTTTAAATTCCAGTGTAATTATATTAATCTTTGCATATTATATAATTTATTATGTCTGTATATTCTACCCACCATGGTATATTTATTGATTTATTTTCACATAACCTACACATGCACACTCACACCAACACTTAACCCCCAAAACAATATTTTTCAACAGTATTTTTGAAAAACAGTATTTATAAAAAATCTACCGGTTTCATGGTTTATGATGGTATTTCTTTTTTTCATGCATAATCAGGTGTTCCCAGCATTTTCTACTGGTTGAGAGAGGAATTATTGCAGTAGATTGACTTAGGATGGTCTATTTTATTTGTCATGGTGAGTGAATATTGTAGAATAACTCCACACTACTAGTAATAAAGGTTTGCATGGCCCAAGAAAATGATGCTGTTTACAATATTCAGATGAAGTGAGGATGCGCTTACGTTAACTTCATACATTGTTGATATTTCAACACGTGCTTGCAGCTTTTAGGTGGTGGAGCAAATTGCTCGTGTTGCCTCCTCCGGCGACAACTTTAGCCTGACAATGGATTTTTTAAAACCAAATAACCTCCAAACAACAGACGCGGCTTCTCTTTTTGGCACAAGATCTTCTGTGTCAACATGTTTACCGTAACGTAACACCAGAGCACTACTTTTTACCCTCACTACACCTCGAAGTCGCACCGCGCGTGTTTAGAAGCGCAACGTTGAAAAGGGTCCGATCTGAAAGTCTCCCGCTGCGCAGCGTTCCGGACGCTGTCTATTCAAATACACTGGTATGGCGGTATATAAAAAATGTATATCTTAACGAAAAAATATACAATGGAATTCGGTGTGAACCGGTATACCGCACAGCACTATCATCACTATCATACAGTACAGTATCAAAATTTTTTTTTTTCATTTACAATAACGTAAAACTCTGCAAAATCAATTAATTCAATTAAGGCTTTCCACTATTGAGTTTTTTCTATTTATACCAATTGCCATTATAGAGGTGTAAGAATTATGGAACTGTCTTTAGAGCTATGTTACACTGTGTGTATTCTCCCTAGGGTACATCTTCCTCTCCTGGACCGCAGTGTGCCAGACTTCTCCAGCTTCAGCACGGTGGATGAGTGGCTGGAGGCCATCAAGATGGGCCAGTACAAAGACAACTTTGCCAACGCTGACTTCACCAGCTTTGATGTGGTTTCCCAGATGACCATGGAGTAAGTGCTCAAAAACATCATAAATCTACCCCTCACTGTGCCATTAGTGGATTATAAACAACTGCTGTGAGCTAAAACAGAGCGTATATACTCTGGTCAAAAGAATGAACTGGCATAGAGGTGTTTAGAAACACATTTCTGCCTAGTAGACTAAGAGTCATTATATCAACTTTTGGGATTTTAATAACACAAATGTCCGAAAATATACACTACCGCTCAAAAGCTTTAGAACACAAAGTGGCATTTAATTTATTAAAATATGTCTCCAAGATATTAGCAATGTTGCAAAGGTCAAACACTGTGGAAAATTATGGATTTATAATTAATTATTAATATACCAGTACTATGGCAATACCTTAGCAGCCATTATTTTGTACATATCAGTTTATCTTACTCCAATCTCCCATGGGCAGAGTCTATATTTGTATAGTTTATATTATACAGTCTGTATTATATAAAGTCTGTATTATATAAAGTCTGTATTATATTGAGTCTGTATTATATTGAGTCTGTATTATTTAGACTCTGCCAGCAGTTTCTCAAAGAATTGACATAACGATGTACATTGTTCCTGGTTTTGTTTAGTTATCGTCACTGATTATTTGGGCAAATCAGGATTGGGCGACAGTGGTGTTGAAACATGAAGACAGAACACAATCAGTGAGAGATTTAGGAAGTGGTCTAGCTTAAGTTTTGAATTTCCTGTTTTTGCTGTTCAAGACAGGCCAGATATAGCAATGTTTATAACATATGAACACAGAAGTTAATTGAAGCAATTTATAAAATGACATAAAATGTACTTGTGTTTCAGAGATTAACCTTCCTCAAACATGTTCTGAGGGCGGAATGATTATGATTAGTTCAGTCAAATACCCAATCAAAACAAACAGGGGGCAGGAGTTCATGAGCATTTCAGATGTAGTGTTTAGTTTTTCGACTACCCTCTTCCATTCAGACCACAAATTTCTTAAATCTAAATCCTAACCTTACTCTCAACCCAACCTTAACCTAACCTTAATATATGCAGCAAATTTGTTTAAATGATAACATTTACATTTCCTTCCACAGACATTGTTATCCATGTTGACTTAAACATTTTAGATTGATACTAAAATGTAACGTTTTTACCATTGCCTGCTTAGGATTAGATCTGTCAACTTTGTGGTTTCTAGTCAGATGCTATAACCACAAGGCTAACTGCTGGCTTCATTGAAAATAACGATACCTAATTTATATGGGACCAGCATGTGTCCATTGACGAACACTGTGGAAGCACAACTTGTCCAATTCCTGTTCAAATGACAAAATATGCGCTGCATAGTGTAGTAAATCATTGTCCAATCTAAATTGCTTCATTTTTTAAACATCGAGAAATCTAGTTTGTATAGCTTTTTTACGATGGCCAATGAAAGTAGTTCCGTTTTCAATGTGCAAAATTCTACACAGTACACCTTTAAATCAAGGTAATATCTTCTGTTTCCCTTTACGACAACCACAAGCTGTGTTGGAAAGATTTTAAAGGGACCGTGGCAATATTTAAATTCAAAGCATCCTGGTGTTTCCATGAGCTCCCTAATACCATTCAGATGCATTTCAGTCTACAAACCACAGGCCTAAATCCTTCAGATGGCAATTTGGTTTAACTAATGTTCTGTATTCTGTAGCATTATGGGAGCAGCGTAAATGCCACATGTGTTTTTTAAATACATAATTATTTCCAATAAACCATGTTAAAACTATGTAAAAACTATGTGAAATTGTGCCAGAGTTGGTGTAACGGTCTAGGCTCCCAACTCCAGTGCCCCCTGGTGGTGGAGGTCTGAGCCCTGGCTCAGTCAACTGTCTGTACCCTTCCTCTCTGTCTCCCCCTAACTGTCTTGCTAGCTTCTGCCTCCTCCTGTCCTGTCAATAACAATTTATAATAAAAAATACCCTGCAAAACAATCTGTAAAAAAGATTAGTAGTAATCATGGAGACATTTAAAAAAGACTGTGGTAAACAATGATCAATATTTTTCTAGTGCATGCAGACCTCAGAGGAAATACATTGTTGGTCATTGACACAAAACCAATGGCTGCTGTAAGCAGGATTGACTGGGATGAGTTAGTTGTCTGACTGGTGCAGAGAATTTAGCATTTTGTTTACAGTTTTGATTTTACCTTGCCTTGTACTATTTAAAATGTTCTGTTCTTTGGTGGCGTTTTCCTTACCGCTGTTGTTGTGTCTCCTGCCACAGCGATATCCTGGGAGTGGGTGTGACGTTAGCAGGCCACCAGAAGAAGATCCTGAACAGTGTGCAGATGATGCGAGCCTCTATGAACCAGATCCAGTCTGTGGAAGTTTAATCCTTCATCGTGGACAGAGGATAGTAGATTTGGATGTAGGGTTTCGGGTGCACGGATGAAGTTCATGTTTTTTTTGCTTGACCGTGAACCTGTCTTCAAACCAAACTACTGTCCATTCCTGGTCCCTTTCAAATCCTTTTACTGTCCTCCTCTATTCCTTATCCAAAGTACCCACAACCTTTGGGATAAGCTTTGGAGGGATGTGGCCAGCATGTCAAATGACCAGACGTCAATCACCGTGGCTCATAACCGTCAATCTTGTTTCCATAACGGTTAATGACGAGCAACACATTTTTTCTTCCATCTTCCACACCTATTTTTTTACGTTGAGCTTTTTTGATTTGATTTAGTTTTTCAGAATTTTGTAAAGGTTTTGTAAAGAAAAAGTGATGAGAACTCAATGAGTCTGCATATGTATGGATGGTGCACAGTCAAACTATGTGTACTGGCAAGAAAGGCTACCCTTCAAAAGGGCAACTGATAAGAAGACAATGACGATTGGGAGTTTTTAGACCGATAGTCTACGAATGAACCTGACCTATTCGTTGTTAGCTTTTTTTTACTTTAAAAAAGGAAGGAAAAATAGCAGATAAGACCACAGAACTTGATCAAAACTCCTGTTGTTGACTTAGGAGAAGGAAAATCAGTGGGATTGCCAATACATGGGTGTCTTTCGGCTGTTACTTCTACTATCAAGAAATTTAGGACATTCAGTTGTCAACCAATTTAATGCAACAGTTAAAAATACCTTTCCTCGTAAGTAATTGAGTTCATTTTCTGTGTGAAAACTGTGATAAAGATTTTCTCTCATCATGCTTCCTCTCACTGTGGATTTTTATATTTTTTTAATTAAATGAAAACATCACAGCCTGCCAAATGTAACATCCTATCTGTTTACGTCCAATGACATCCTGATCCTGACATGATGTCAGATGCAGTTCACAGGGGGACTGTGATGTCATCACTATGAGCTGCACGAAGTCATTAAGACCTGAATGGATGGAATTCATTTATTTCCCAAGGTAACTTGAGGGAGGTTTCAAGTTGTTATTGTCATTATATATAGGAATCTGTGTAATAAACAGCAAACAGTACTTCTCTAATACAGTACATAGATGTATTGAAAGAGAACATGTGTGCCATCAAGCTTTGTGTGTGTGTGTGTGTGTGTATGTGTGTGTGTGCGCTTGTGCGTGTGAGAGCATTTGGTTAAATGTGATCCGTGGCAAAAGACAACAGCGCCAAATACTGAGAAAGGAGTGTAGTCTTTGGTAGCAAATTGAATGGTTGATTTCACAGAACTTTGATTTTGTACGCTTTATAAAATATAATGTGCTTTTGTTATATTAGCTTTTTCCTTCCAAATAGTTTTCTTTTAAAATAATAATAATATTATTACAGTTATTATGGTACATGCCTAATGATTTGAGAGCACTTGATAGTGCTTTTTATATTGGCAGTATGTGAATGTCCCCAGATTCTGCTATACAATCAACCTGCAACCTGAGAACTATCTGGATCTTCCATTCTCTTTTGACTTTTCTGGAAATAATTTCAGGGTCAAAAAAATGGTAGAAAACTGGATCATTTTAGACTTCTATTTTAATTTCTATCATTGTTAGTGTTGCTGGGATGTTCTGAGAGATGAGGAAGACAGATGGATCATATGCTAATTAGAAGCCATGGATTCCCCATGCATAAATGACAAATCACAGTTTACAAACTCGTGCAAATAAAATCAGTTGCAATGAGACAGGCCCATTCCTGAAGACAGACTGAGCACCTTCTGCATGGCTGACCAGAAAAGAATTTTTCAATTTTCACTGAAATTAGAAAGTAAGAGTATTTTGATAAGACTTTTGTAGGTTAACAGTGAAACAACACCGAGCTATAAGGACAGGCAACACCATCTGAACTACTCAACATGTACCTGTTATTGTTGGACAGTGCAGAAAAGAGTCTCACATTTTTTCCTTCCTGGAGGACAACAATTAGTATTGAAGTACCTGTTTTTTTAGATTACTGAGTGACTAGACACACATGAAGCTCTAGATGGTAAGACATGTTCGGTTCACAGCCCCACTCACCAAACAGCTTTCCTCCATCTACTGTGATTTTCGGAGCTAAACACACGCCTCAGGTCCACCACAAATCTCCTTCCACTGTTCTCTGTGCTTTGCGTTCTTATCTTGGATCCATCACATTGTGTCTCTGGATGTTGTCACGTTGACAGGGCAGGAACATTTTAATAAATAATAATTTAATTGGTGTCGAAACACAACACCTGCGGGTCCTATATCAGCCCCACAGTAGTTGGCTATGTATGCATAATTTCCACTGTCCATTTGAGGTTTTCTGTCTGAACAAAACATGAGTTGTGTCTGATGTAAGCCTTACATTCATACTCATTTTTAGTAAATTCCCATAGTGAGAGGATACATGATTCTGTGTCCCAACTGTCACTGAATGGACCTTGCTATCTTATCACCTTTCAAAAGATGCTTGAAAAATAACTTCCATTACACAAGGCTGTAAACAGTAAGGGCACCTCAGTGCTGCAGTATATTGTTGACGCATCCTCAGTATGTCAGTCTTCCCAAATATATGAACAGATTTTCCACTGATAGAGCACGCCCCTTTTTAGTTAAAAAAACAGCATTAATATGTGTCCTGAAGACAGACAAACAGATCATGTGTTACATACAAGTGTCTCCATTCATGCACTGAGCCGTTTGGGTATTAAACAGTGTTGTTTAAATAGTGTGCTTCCCTATGTGACAGTACATTGAATACAGTATGAGGTGAAAATGTTGGAAAAATTAACTAAAACATACTTTAGTGACTAGTATTAAAAGTGATTAGAAAATGAGCAACATAGGAATGAAGAAAGTGTTTTTATTTATTTATTTTTTTAAGATTTGATGTGGTACATCTTTTTGAGATAAGCTAAAGTTGAGTAAACACTTTTATTGGTTGCATATTGTGGGGCTATGGCGACTGCTAAACCATTGTGTAAAGTATTTATTCTGTATTTGAACCTAATGGCACAAATAAACCTTGTTTATATCCCTAGAGTTATTCTGGAGCTATCATTTGCTATAAGCTACAGAAGTTGTAATCCCTCTTATCACATACATTTTTCAGGAATTGTTATGAAAACTTCAGAAGGGGCCCTATTTGGATCTATTTGGATGGACAACAGTATTTGATCAATTAATCTGCTGTGATTGTTATATTGATGAAACAAGGTCCATGGGGTGTGGTACATGGCCAACACCAGTTTCTTTAATACAGGCCGTAGCTGTGGTAAGGTATATTTAGATATAATAGTTAGAACAGTAAACAAGTAATGTGTCATACCCAGAGTCTATTTTTCACATTTGTGAGTAGATACCAAGTTAAATTATGTTATTTTTTCCTCAATACAACTGAAAGAAATTATTATTTAAAATGTTCATGAGTAAGAAAATGTCTCAACCCTCTGTTTCATGTAAGTATACAGACCACTGAGCAATTCTCTTATCACTGAATTACTAATGGTAGATTGCATTTTTGTGTTCTGCATTTCAGGTTTACTTAGAAAAATTAGCCTGAAAAAAAAAAAATTCTCTCTTGCCTTTCAGGGCTTCCGTAGGTTTCCTTTTAAACACTGAAACTCAAAATCAATTACCGCTATTGTAAGGTGACATTGGTTTGATGTTTGGAAATATTCTTAAGAAAAAATTCAACAGAAATATGTTCCTTAACTATTTAACACCCATGCATTAATAGTAGAGTGTGTCACTGTTGAATTTCTATATTGGCTTTATGAAGCTACATATCTCAGTCAATATGAAGTTAAGATTACATATGCCTTTGCATGAATATGTCAAAAAGATGACTTTACAAGGGGTGTATTTTTACTTTTTCACATGACTTATTCGGCCACATTGTTCAGTTTTTTCCCAACATAAAACAACTGTTACCTTGCAATTCATGAGTTTTAGTTTGTGATAAAAGAAACACAGAATTTAATGTCAATGTACGATTACTAATTCAGTAACATGAAGGAATTGACCATGGGTCTGTATTGTTTAGCAAAAACAAAATCTAGTGTGTGGTTTACAACCATTAAATCATTAGCTCCTTTCATTTAACACTGCAAGAAGCCATGTTGTCTAAAGTGTTTTTCAATAATGTAAAAAGCCACATCTATTGGTTAAAGAAGGGGTTAAGTGACCTGCTTGTATCAGATAACCTTTTTTTGGACACTTGCTCTCTGTATCTTTGTTTTTTTGACATTAGTAATCAAAGTGAGACATAAAGGACACATATGGATGAAGGCAGGGATGGGTGTTGAAACCTGGTCGCAGGTGGAGAGCCGCATTATGTGCAAGTTGCCAGGAGTATTACCACTCATACTCAACTACTGTACTTTAGAAATTTGACTTCTAATATTTTGTACATCTAAAAATATTTGTTCAGTGGCAGATACTGATGTTTGTCATGCTAAGAAATGCGTGACAATGTTCTCTTTTTTTACTCATGAATTAAAACAATAATTTAGGAAAAAATATATGTATCAGAGATCTGAGCTGCATATGCAAATAATCTCCCCAACTGTGCCAATATTTGAAGGACATACTGAAACCATTAGATTTCAGTGTTACAATCCCATGATGGTGTGCATAAACACAAGCTGTTCCAGCTCATACTCATCGGTCTGTTTGTGTGCAAGACGTCTGCCTTTGTGGCACTCAGTTCGTTGTGTATAGAAAATGGCTCCTGTGGATTACATAAAGCATCAAAGCTCCCTCTGGTGACACAGTGGATGATAGCAGTCTAATTGTGAAAATGTTCCTGTGTTCCTTACACTTTCCATTCCCTTTTCCCCTTTTCTCTACCATATCCTGACCTCTCTGGTTATTGGTGAAGACAGGCTGGGTATGTCTCTCCTGGCCTGTTGTAACCCTCGTCGACCAGTGGCGGCCCTGACCACTGTGATTGATGAGGGTGGTCCTGTATTTCTGTATAAAAGTACATTGACTGTAGCCCTGTGAATGATGTAACAATTTCATTGTTTGTAATACAGTAATTGGTTTTATTTTCTGAAAATGGAAAGCCCGACTTGACTCTCCTCAATAAAAAAATCATACCACTGTATTTGGGGAATTATTATATATTTATTATCATCCTCTGTAACACTTTAAAATACTTTAGTTTCAGCTACATTAAACACCACTGTATGGTATAGGTAATACAGTCCGTAAGTGTGTGGACAGTGACATGAGTTTTGCAGTTGTCTCTACTCCAATACATTATATGTGAAGAATCTCCTGTAGTTTATAAGACTGCATTTTAAACAATGACACAACCTGTCTCCTCCCTTTACTTTACAAATTGAGACTGGAATAGTATTACCTACAGTAATTGACTTGGAAAATATGTGGGTTTAACGTGAAGGTTGATAGTACTGGAAGTGTCTTATTTTGTTCCCCCAAATTTAAGGGACTGAAATAATTTGACTATTTCACTATTTTAAACTTGTCAGACTTTAGAACGTTGTTGCAAATCCTCTGCAATCACTGACTGCCTGAGTCTGCACCACATACTGTAGACACTGGGTATCAACACAGACTGTAGACACTGGGTATCAACACATACTGTAGACACTGGGTATCAACACATACCGTAGACACTGGGTATCAACACATAC
>JACXGM010025492.1:0-15281 GCA_016801145.1 Umbra pygmaea | reverse complement strand
TGTGCAGTCAAGATAATGCCCTCCTTCTGGGCAATAACCCATGGGTGCAGAGGTGGGGCACTTAATGTCTGACTGTGTTTTACCTGTGTAAGACAAGAGCACAGATTTGCAATCAAAAATTCAAACATACTGTACATGATGCATGACGTTAATCCTCAAATTGTTTAGATGTCAGATTTAATTAATAATATGGCAAATTGCAGTTCCCATGCCTAGGTTTTAAGCACAGTTTCAAAAGGTTTTCATTTATTGTGGTACAGTCTCTAGAGCCGAAACCAAAAAACTAATGTTAGTGACAACAAACGCGTTAGCTTCAACTAACGTTAGCTAGCAAACATTAAAGTTAACTAGCAAATATCTACTGTTATTAAAGCAGTAAGCTATCAGATCATAAAATCAACAAACAAACATTTACATACCTCTGCGATCACGACAGTGTTTGGCGATGTCGTTGGTGAAACAAATGTAGAAAGTTTGCCGACCTTGCCAGAGATAAAATAATTATACGACTCAAGCGACCTGAACGCCTTCAGCTCCTGTGACGTGTATGCGGATACTGTATTGACCAAATAGTTATAAATATCCGGATACGTTACAGCTGGCAGTAATGACGGATCTTTACTAAATGTGTTGGGGTCTATTTGATATGGGTTCACACCTATCAAGCTTATCTTCTCTTTATAATGACGAGATGAAGCCATTACGTTTCAGTGATCAGTTGCTTAACTCGAATCCGCCACTAGCAATGGAGATGTCAACAATATGGCCGCCGTTACTTAGGCTACTTCCGGTGTTTGCGAATAAGCGCTATATGTTCTGTGCAAACCTTAAAGTGGATGTCGCAATTAGTTACATTTTCCAAGGTAATGTAGCCTACAGAAAGGTGTTTAAACCACATATTCAAACAAAAACATAAGCAAACATTTTATTAACTAGTAGAAATTAGTTTTCGCATTTACCTATAGCTATTCACATGCTTAATTTATTCATTTAGGCTTTTTCACGATTACGGCGATTGGTGCTGATTTTGCCCAAACTATGCAAATCTATTCAGGGGGCACTGGAAGATATATTTATGATGTTTAAAAAAATCGATATCACCATCAGGTTATTCTTTGGAAAAGATGATATTCTATATGGAATGCAACAGATATTACCCTAGCAGTTTTTCTTTCTTAACTCATAAGATCCGAATTTAAAATTGACAGCAGAGAGAAATCTAGAAAGGATCGAATTTTTTGATTTGACCATTTATAAATACGTTGATATTTTGGAAACTACCATCTACTTCAAGCCGCAGAGTAGTAGCTATAACACTTTTACGCACAGACAGTTAATAATCCTTGACACCTCATAAAATATAGGCCAGTTGGTCAAATAGCCTACTTAAGACAACAGCGTAACTGCAGTACAGCAGTTAGTAAAATACTTTCGTATTTGTACTATCTAATAGTAGAACGAATCCTAATTAATACTAACCGGGAACGAATATTAATAGTTTTATTAATTATAGCCTGTTAATGACAGCACCTGCATAATAGCTACATGGAAGTCCGTTTTCATAACGTTTCGTTTCCAGACAAGATTGCACAATGTGGCTTTTGATGGATGTATAAATGTCCAGAAACAAAATTCAAAGAAACGCGCTTGCAATGCAAAACTGCACACAGATGTTGGCTTGTCTGCGTACACTATAGTGTCGTCATAGCAATCATAGCTGATTGATGTTGACAGTAAGCTCTGTATCACCTAAACATTTAAATAGCATAAAAAAGGCATCACTAAAGCAAACTGGCTAACGAATGCCATTTCAATTAAATTAAACTGTACATAAGTGTTCAGACATTGTTATAAACAATCTAAATGAGCAGTTTTATAGGAACTATACTTGATTTGTGGCGTAGTAACATGGCAACAGTAAAAGGAGTGGTGGGGGGTACGTTAATGTTTCACGATAACCGCACGCCTTGTGACATTTTCTTTCGCTTATAAAACAACATTTTATTTGTGAAAATTAATGTTTAAATTAGTATACTAATTTAAACATTAATTTTCACAAATAAAATGTTGGCAACCGTTTTATAAGCGCATTAACACACTCCAGACTGTGCGTTGCCAGGGAATAACCGCACAGCTCCGCTTTCAGCCTCAGGGCTTTCTACACTGCTGATGTGTGCGGTTATTCCCTGGCAACGCACAGTCTGTCGTGTGTTAATGCTTACATATGCTATGGTACTTCATTGTAATTCTGTCCTCTCTAAGCTCATTGTAATTTTCATATTAACTCTTCTCAAATAGTATTCTTCTGTTAACTGTCAAACACTCCTCAGTATCTGGAAAATACAAATTTCTTCATTATTTCTAAATCTTTCCCTAAACGAAATCTCTATATTCTTAATGGATTTTTACTTCTAAAATTTGTCAGAGTAATTTACAACAAAGTTTCAACAGCAAAGTTATTATACGCAACTCCCCTCTGGTATTTCTGCATGATGTTTCTCATGGTCCGGAGTCCGTCTATCATCTGTTGTCCATTGTCCGTTGACTGTTGTCTGTTGACTGTTGTCATCTGCCCTTATGATGCTTAAAAAATAAGATGGAATCACTCCCAACGTCTGCTGTCAGAGTCCATTGAACCTCTCTCTCACTCTCTCTCTCTGCCGTACAGTCCTCGTCCCTCTATACTACAGTCATTCAAGCTTACTAAAACTGTCTATGTGATGTTTCAGTCATTCTGGGGTTTACACATCAAATGTGTACCCTCTGATACTTTCAAAATATCTCAGTGTGGCAAAAAGTCATATAAAATGTTCCTCTCCAAGTCTTTGTTGCAACTAACTCAGTTTGTCTCCTTCTACTGGGTACTAGCATCAGGTCAGTCTTGGATGCTGTTTCATCTATACACAGTATGATCTGTGTTCTTAGCTGGACCCTCCTCAGCATTCCTCCAGTTAGTCTGTGAGCCCAAACAGTCTATTTGTAAGTTTAGACTGGTTTGACTTTGAGATGACTTTCATTGGCCCAGGCATGAGATACGCCTTCTCTTTGATGAGGACTTGTGGCAGGATTCAGACTCCTACTCAATAAAATACAAAACTTGCACAGAATGGTTAAAACATCTCTTGTTGTTTAGATGTTTGCAAGAATTGATCATAAAATGAAATGTATTCTATCTTTAAATCAATATTATGAATTAAGGCAAAAAAATCTTAGTTAAAATAAAAATTAAAATCTGAATCACAAGATCTTAATTATAATAAGGTAAAATGTATAAAAGCTAAAATTAGCTAAATAGAATAAAATCTAAGTAATAGATCCTAATTTGAAAAGCCCTCAGTTTAACAAGTTAGTTAAAGTATCTCAATTAAAATCTCAAATGGAAAATCTTGATTTAATAATCCTAATTTAAAAAATCTCAACTCAATTTACGGCATAATAATCATATCATCTAATCATCTCTCTATTCTTTGACCTGGGTGGTAAATGTATGAGCCACACTCGGTCAAACTAGGCAATGCAGCGGTTCTCCAGCAGGGTGTCACTAAGTGCTACCCATGGATTTCCACAGTAAATCAGCATTGTCAGTGTTAGCAACCAGTCTTGCAGCTTATTCAAATATATAGCTAAGGATACTCCGTAACCTAAAATCCTAGTGGCTCGTCTAATAACTATGTCCTGTCAGCCATAGATAAACCATGGATCCCCTGTCTCCATCTCCCACCTTGTTGTCGAGCTCAGCAAGTGGTAACATGACATCATCCAGCAGGGCATGTCAGTACATGAGAGAGTATATGTCCCTATCCCCTATACATCCATAGGATGCTAAAATCAGTAGCTATATCCTGTATGGTATAACAAAAATCTCTGTAAATGCTCCTCTTCAATGAGATGCAGATATACAAGTTTATTAAATGCAACACGTTTCTTCTGGGTTGAGAATCAACCATCAGTCCTTCATATCATTAATGCAATTGGTCGTCCTTCATGATGAGCCCATCAACGAAGAATTCCACATCAGCATAAGAATTCAGTCAGCACACGGTCTGGTACCTTTGCTAGAAGTCAGTCAACATAGAATTAGTCAACATAAAATAAGTGCTGTTCATTTACCATCAGGGTCAATGAACCTCAAATCTGTAAAGTTTGTCATTGCTTAACCTTATTTAATATTAACATCATCAGGATCTCAAATCCAATTAAATATTTAAGGTGTAATGTATTGTTCTCATTTCAGAAACAGAAAATGTCATCAGTCACATTGAAAATGGATAGCCTTAAGGTACAGATCCACTTGTCCATGCTACACTTCTGTCGCGTCGCACCTCGCTCTATTCCTATGGGTGACGTCACACGACTTCAATGCGCCCGCAGAGCATCCCGGGAAGGCGGCGCTGCACACCCTCATACAAATTGAGTGTAGCGTCACGACACCACCCGACACCACGCTCCAGTCGTGTCGGACAAGTGGATCTGTACCGTTAGTCTCAGGCCGTTCATCAAAATCTCTTCACATGTGTACAATTCTCTTTTCCATCAATAGGTGGCTTCAGTTAGGCCAAAGTCTGTTTGCACTGTTCTGCATTTTGAATTAGGGTAGGCTCGTGAAACCCAACCCATTCTCAGAAATAGTATCAACAGGTGCTTGCAATTGTTCATATCAAAGCTTGTGTGTATCTGAGCATTGCTCAAAGTCTTCAATCACAACGTATTCCTTGTATCTTATTTACCCTGGTCTTTCATTTGTAATAATCTTCTTTAGACCAAGTAGTCTCATTCTCGGATGTCACCTTGTGACCTCATGCTTCAAGAATAACCTCTTGTCATTCTTGCATGATAAATGTAGTTTGGAGAGGTAATGAAGCATCTCCATAATAATAATAATAATAATAATAATAATACATGGTATTTATATAGCGCTTTTCAATGACCCAAAGACGCTTTACAAAAACAAGATAAATAAAGAACACAAAAAGGCAGAAACAACATCAAGGGGGCTATGGGAAGGCTTGCTTAAACAAAAAGGGCTTTAGGCAGTAGCGGAAGATGTCAAAAGAGTCCGAGTCTCGGATGGATTGTGGCAGTGAGTTCTAGAGACAGGGAGCAACCCTGGAAAAAGCCCTGTCACCAAAACCCTGCAGCTTGGATCTGGGGATGATGAGGTGGCCTGCTGTACCAGAGCGGAGTGAGCGTGAGGGTTGATAATGATGAAGAAGGTCCGAAAGGTATGAGGGAGCAAGTTGGTGGAGGGGTTTTTATGTCAGAATTAGTATTTTGTATTGTATGCGCTGTTTGACAGGGAGCCAATGAAGCTCACAGAGGATGAGAGAGATGTGCTGCCAGGACTTTGAGTGAGTGAGAAGCCTGGCTGCAGAGTTTTTGATATTTTTTGGGGGGATTTGGGGCTATGAGGAGTTGATGCCGGGCAAGAGAGAATTGTAATCGTCAAGGCGGGAAGAGATGAATGCATGGATCAGAGTTTCAGCTGCATGTGGAGGGAGGGAGGATCTGAGTTTTGCAATGTTATGGAGATGAAAGAAGGAGGATTTGACAGTCTGTTTAATGTGTTGCTCAAACAGAGGGTGGGGTCAAGAATGACACCTAGGTTGCAGACATAGGGGGAAGGAGAAACAACTGTGTCATCAATGGTGAGAGAGAAAGTCCCAGTTTTATTGAGGTTGGATTTAGTGCCTATGAGAAGGAGTTCTGTTTTATCACTGTTGAGTTTGAGGAAGTTGTGTTGCATTCAGGTTTTTATTTCAGAGAGACAGGTTTCAATATGGGCCAAAGGAGGGTTGGTGAGAGATTTGGTGCTGAGGTAGATCTGAGTGTTGTCAGCGTAGCAGTGAAAGTCTAGGTTGAAATGGTGAAGGATCTGACCAAGGGGGAGGATGTAAATGATGAAGGATAGGGGACCCAGGACAGAGCCCTGGGGGACCCCCTGGGCAATAGTAGTTAATTCTGATGTTTGGTGACTGAGGGAAATGAAATGGGTGTGATTTGTGAGGTATGCTTGTAGCCAGGAGAGTGCAGTTCCCTCAACACCCAGACCCCTGAGCCTGGTGAGGAGGATCTGGTGGCTCACATTGTCAAAGGCAGCACTCAGATCCAGGAGAATCAGGATGTTGAGGGAACCCGCATCAGCATAGATGAGGAGGTCATTTATAACTTTCAGTAACCAGACTGAAGGGGTTCAAACAAGTCATTGTTGAGCAGGTTTTTTTTGAGTTGAGAGTTTACTGTCTTTTCCAGGGTTTTGGCCAGGAAGGGGAGGTTGGATATCGGGTGGAAGTTATTAAAGATGGTGGGGTCAGTGCCATGGGTGAGGGAGAGGTTGACAATGCATGTGATGTAGGAACAAAGTGCAGGCAGACAGGCTTTAATGAGAGATGCAGGGATGGGATCGAGGGAACAGGAAGTTGTCTTGGATGATAGTATGGTTTTGGTGATATAGGCAGAATCAATAGGGGAGAAAGTACAGAGGTGAGTGTGTAGGACAGTCGGCGGAGTGAGTAGTCAGCAGTTGGGGTGGGGGCAGAGGGAGACTGACCACTGGCATTGGAGAGATGGAGAGGGTCAACAGCTTTGATATTGCGGAAGGAGATAGGGCACTTATCAATGTTGTGGGGTATGTTGGAAGAGAAAGAAAAATTTAAGATCATGTGATCAGACAGGGGGAACACAGAAGGGGAAATATTTGTGATGTCAAGGCCAACAGAACAAACAAGGTCAAGTGTGTGCCCCTTAATGTGAGTGGGGAAATGGACATGCTGGGTGATGTTAAAACAGTCCAGTACAGCAATAAAATCAATGGAGAGTTTTGAGTTTGGTGAGTCAACATGGATATTCATATCACCAAGCAGGAGTAGGCAGGGTGAGAAAGGTGCAATGACTGTGAGTAGATCACCTAGGTCAGAAACAAATGATTCCTTATGTTTTGGGGGACAGTATACAAGAATAGTGGTGAGGGAGCACAATGATTTATAGGCAATGTCTTCAAATGAGGAGAATGAGGGAAGTGACAGTTCAGTTAAGTTGTAAATGGATTTGTACAATACAGCAAGGCCACCACCACGACCAGTGAGGCGGGGGTGGCACAGGTAACTATAACCAGAGGGAGTAGCTGCATTCAGTGAGAAAAAATCATCCATCAATTGTCAGGTTTCAGTTAGAAAAAGGAAGTCCAGGTTGTTATCAGTTATTAGTTCAAGGAGCATTGGAGCTTTATTGTTAATAGAACGCATGTTGAGGAGAGAAAGATTGGTAGTTCGGCAGGGTGCAGTGGGGGTACAGATGATTGTAGGTTGGAGGGGGCGAAGAAAACAAAGATTTACAGTTCGGTATGATGGGTATCTAGGAGGACGGGAGTGAGACAGGATAAAAATTATATTGCTACCAGTGTTGTTGTTGGCAGATCATTTTTGACGAGAGCTACGATGTAGGTAATGCCAGATGCACAGGCACACTGGGTTACAACAGGATAAGGGGCGGTAATTTTTATTAAAAGATAATAGATCCAAACGGGAGTAGAATATAGTAGGACAAAAGTTGGGTAAGCGCTTTGATAAACCAGGGCATAATGTCAACAGCAGAAGCAGGGGGAAATAAGACTGCTGGTACATGACGGCAATTTATGGATCAGGTATAATCCCACGGAAACACAGGACAGGCTATCCAAACTAACCTAACCAGTATCCAGTACCAGAACCTAGCAGTTAGAAAAGCCCACAGCAAACACAACCCACACCAGTAGACCTTAAACAAAGACCAAAAACTCAGAGTAAAATTGTTGGCTGAAGCCCAGGCCACAACAACCAGGTGGAGACCAGGTTGACACAACGCAAGCAAAAGAGAGGAGCAGATACTGTAGTGCTAGCCGTTCAGCATGGTGGTCTGGAGGAAGTATGAGCCCAGTCGAGATGTGAAACTTTTTTCAGGTGAACTCCAGTACAATATTGTCCAGTAGAAAGGTGCACAAACAACCATCAGAAGATATATTCCAGTGGAAGAAAGAATAAATATATCAGGGGTCCTTCTTTAACACAACACGCAGTCCACGCCAGGCAGTTGTAATAATGCAGACTAGCCTAATAGCTAATTATCGTTAACCAACTGATTTCCATCTTCACACCCAGATAGCCAGAGGGAAGAGACGACGATGACAAAACAGCAAAAATGGAAACAAAACAATGACTAAGACAATATAAAGCAAACTCCAAAAAACAGACACGGACAGTTTCCAGGGAGAAGCGGCAATCCAAAAACGATGCCAGCAGATACTCTCACGGGAATGACACAGTGGTATGATGCAGGAAGTTCCACATGAAGGGAGGAACTGAACTTGGAAGTGACTTCACCATATGCTCTCTCTCCATACTTTGTATTTACTGTCTTGTTGATCTTCCCGTTCTGTGAAAGAATGTTAAACATAGATAGCTTTTACGTCTCTGGGTGTGTGTGCGTGTACTTGTTCTCCTGTTCTTATCTTCGCAGCCAGGACGAAAAAAACCTTGGTCCTGCCTTTTTTAATGCTGAAGTGAACTTTAATATGGTCTACTTTAAAGAAATGTGTCTTAAGAATAATATTAGGTCTTATAATTTGTATCAGATTCGACTTGATGAAAAATAGCATAATATTTCCCTTTCGGTAGGGCTGTTTAAAATGAGCTCATATTATGTATAAAATACTTTAACCTTTAGGGCCCTATTTTAACGATCTGAAACGCAAGTATCAAATGCGAAACGCAAGTTACATTGTGGGAGGGTTCCGGGCGCTCTTGCTATTTTACCGGCGGGATAAACGATTCTTGCGCCCGACGCAAATATAAAATGGGTAGGTCTGAAGTAGCTTCATTAGTCATAGGTGTGGTTTGGGCGTAACGTGCAATAAACCAATTAAAGGGTCATCTCACATTCCCTTTAAGAGCAGGCGCGCTTGTTCCATGGTGGATTGCTATTATAACAGAGATTTGCTATTGATTTTTCTTGTTACAAAATGTAAATAAAGAAATGTCACAAGACATAGCCTACATTCCGATGTTTTGGACTCACTCTCACTCAGGGGCGGACTGTCCATCGGGAGGGTCGGGAGTTTTCCCGAACGGCCGGTCCATTCCGGGCCAAATGGGCCATCACATTTTACTTTGACGGCCGGTCGGACATATTAAAACAAGTGACACTAGGCTGAAATGGACAGGCTGTTGCATCCGCAAAACTGCGCTCTGGCCTGGCCGTCAAATCGAGAGAGAGTTCCACTATATTCAAATGAGGAGAAACCCAGAGTGAATGATTGACGAACGCGGGGAACGACAGATACAGCGCACGCGCACACGCGCGCCCTCCCCCCCACCGCCGGCCGCTCCATCCAAAGTCCCGGGCCGAATTTTTTCCCAGTCCATCCCTGCTCTCACTGAATAAAGAGGTTATGAATACATGGTAATATTTTTTCAATATAGCCTAAACATTAGACAGAGATTACTCTTTTGTCAAATAAGCTTTCCTCTCCCGTTCTGCATTTCTGGGCATTTAAGTTAAGTGCCAACGGCACATGCATTTCAACATCACGTCTCCTGAAGTCGTCTAATATTTCCTAATTAATGTCATCAACACGTCCTTGATTCAGGGAAATGTTGCGTAAAACCCAACAAGCCACAAAGAATGCTGCGACTTGAGTAGTGTATTACCTGTTCTATCCAAACAGCTGACGCGCATTTTCAGTGTGCCAAATGTTCGTTAAATTAGGCTACACTGCGTGTTTGTGTGTGTTTTTGATTAAACAACATTTTATACACTTGCTGGCATCATAAATTGTCATCATTAACCATGTCTTTAACGAATAGCTGTTGTCCCCTTCACAGCTACCCATCCAAGGGGGGATTCCTCATGGCAAAGTTGCCATAAATGAGTCGTGGCTTGAGCCTGAGTAATTCTGAGTAAAGACATGGGTGATTTTACTATTAGCATCGCAAATTACGGGTGTATAATTGTTGATTGAATGGGTTCCCTTGAGGTTGATGGTAAGGGTACTCTATTAGTCACATACACATACATGTAGCGAAATTCATTCTCTGCATTTGACCCATAACTCAAGGGACCAACTCCAGATCTAAGCCAGTGCCTTCGTCAGGGGCACTGCCTGGAGAACCTAACCTGCATGTTTTTTTGATGATGGTGGGGGAAACCAGAGCACCCAGAGGAAACCCACGCAGACACAGGGAGAACATGCAAACTCCACACAGAAAGGCCCGGGACGACCGGGGTTTGAACCCAGAACCTTCTTGCTGTGAGGCCAACGTGCTATCCACTAGGCCACCGTGCTTGTATAGCAGTGCAAATAATTCATTATGAATAATTTGTGTAAATGTGCACACTAGTATGTACCTACAAATGTATACCTATTTTTTCACATTTTCGGACACCACAATGACTTCGTGTGGTAATATTTTTCCTCGTGTGGCATTACCTCGTGTGGAAATATTTTTCCTTCTAATTATGTATTGCAATAATAAAGAACTGCTGCATTTGTGTAGATGCGAGGAGCAAAGTGTATGCGCGTTGTGCACACGCTACATTATGGTTAAGCATGCGCCCTTAAAATAGCATATGAATAACACGCCACTGACTTTAAACCAGGTTTTTCCTGTTCTTTTCGCTGAACCGGCCAATGAACGCAAGTTCATTCCCTAATTTACCGACGCACGACTGTGGCGGGAAATGTTCCATATGCGTCGGGTGCAAGATAGGAATGATACCTGCGTTTGTGTAAAAAGTAAATTGCGCTGGGTGTAAGATAGGACCCTTAGTGTGTATGTAATTTTCAAAACACTATTTGTTGTCAAAATCTACAACTATATGATAATTTTAAAAGTTAGCAGCTCCAAAATAAGGGTGTTTGACCCTACTTTAAGAACTAATAAGTAATCAAATTATGGTATCTTTATGAGTCAATAACAAATCCTCAACCAAACCCTCCATCTGTGAACCGATCCACTAATCAAATAGGCACACCACTCGTCAGGGAGAGAAATGTCAGAATTAACAAACACACCTCCATCATCTGAGCCCCATGGCTAATGAGAAATAGACGGTGATGGAAAAGATATAGTCACAAAGAAAGTTGTTACTGCATTGTAGTTAGTATTTTCCCAAAAAATCCAAACAGTGGTTTCATTACTCATACAATGTGCACTTCAATTCTATTTTATTTCTCTACTTTTAGTACATTTATCAATGTGTGCTCTGTCAACCTATTCTAATTTGAACATGAATTATGCCTAACTTTCTGTTACCAAAAACCACCCAGTCTCTTCCAGCAAAAACAGTTTAGATACATTTACAGATGAGATCCTTGCCGTTCTAGCAGTATATAACATGACGGGTTTCGGACAGTGGTGGCTGAGCAGAGGGTCCGGACCACAGCGGCGGCTGAGCAGGGGGTCTGGACGACAGCGACGGCTGAGCAGAGGGTCCGGACGTCAGCGACGGCTGAGCAGAGGGTCCGGACATCAGCGACGGCTTGTGGAGCGGCCCGTTGGCCATCTTGTGGAGCGGCCCGTCGGCCATCTTGTGGAGAGGCCCGAACATGGTCTGTAGAAGGCGGGTAAACTCCCTGTGGTTGGTCAGAATGGGGTGGTCCGCCTCCCACAGGGCCTCGGCGAAGCCACGAGCCCCACCCTCCAGCCGGGAAATAGAGAGGACCACCAGGTCCCTCTCGGATAGGAGGCTAACCTCCTGCCTCCTCCATAGACCCCTAACCCAGTGGTTCCCAAACCTCTCATTGGGGAACCCCAGCCAGGCCATGCTTTTGTTTTAACCCTGAAATGGCACACCTGATTCAATTAGTCAAAGGTGTAATGTGTAGTTGACTAACTGAACCATTGTGTCGTTTCAGGGTGAAAATAAAACCATGGCCTGTCTGGGGGTCCCAGAGGAGAGGTTTGGGAACCACTGCCCTAACCAACCCTATCCTGGGCATGGGATCCCTAACGTGTGACCTAGGGAGCCCTAGGGGAGCTGGCCTGGATGCTAGGGGTGCTAGCCTGGATGCTAGGCATGCTAGCCTGGGGGCTAACGGTGCTACTCCAGCTAGCCTGTGAGCTAGCGGGGCTAACACAGCTAGCCTGTGTGCTAGTAGGGCTAGCTGTTATGCTAGGGGACCTAGCTGGGACTCTGAAGGAGCTAGCGGGTCTAATGGAGCTAGCCACTATGCTAGGGGAGCTAGCCTCTATGCTAGGGGACCTAACTGGGGCTCTGAAGGAGCTAGCGGGGCTAATGGAGCTAGCCTCTATGCTAGGGGACCTAGCCTGGGCTCTGGAGGATCTAGCGGGGCAACTAAAGCCAGCCTGCGTGCTAAAGTCAAAGTCAAAGTTGTTTATTTATCATATGCATTGAATAATATACATCATCCTATGCAGAGAAATTCTTTTGACATGGCTCAGCGATTCTATGCAGTGGGCTTAAAAACAAGAATTACAACAATATAAGAATTTTAAAATAGTAATGACAATAGTAATAATAATAATAATTATAAAACGCAATGTACTGAGCAGTGGTCTGGAAAATGTACAACAGTAGAAGTTGTAAATATTATAGAATTGGCATGGAAAATTGCTTTTAAAGGTGCTAGGAACGCAGACGGGAGCTAGTGAAATCCTACCCGAAGGAGCAGAGGCCCTCTGGGGCTGCGCTGGAGTCTGCTGTGGTGGTGTCCTCCGAATAGCCCTTCCTGTCCATTCGGGGGTATTTCCCACTCCTCCTCCTCCGAGCTGTCCTCGCCTCCGTAGAGGTGCTTGATGGCCTCCCAGTCAGCGATCCTCAAAATCCCCCCGAGGGATGCCGCCTCCTCCTCCTCCTCCTCCTCCTACCGTCCATCCACTTCTTCCTCCATGTGGGAATACTCCTCGTCGGAGCTGTCGATATCCCACATGGAGGCTTACGGAGGGAGAGCAAGAGCATGCAGCCCAAACACAACACGAGGGAGCAAGCAAGAGACAGGACACACACAGGAGAGCAACTCAAAAGAATGAAGTCCATCTCACAGCCCACCCTGGGCTGGACGTTACAGTAATAAAGGAAGAAAACATTTCTGAGTGGCCACCCACCTTTCACCTCTGGTATTTCTGCTGGTATCTCCCACCTGTATATGTAGGTAAAAGCTTAAGACCGTTAGTACAACAACAATCTTTTATTCCATTCTCTTTATTTATTCTTCGTTTTCTTGTATTTTCTCATTACTTCTTTTATTGTGCCTAAGGAACACAGTTTTGTTATTTATATATATATATATATATATATATATATATATATATATAATGCTCTGCGGGGTTCTGTCCCCATCAATGGTGATATTCTTTCTCATGTCTCAAAAGTGATGCTACGTGTTTAGCCCCTCCCTTCCAATTTGTGATCCAGAATTTGAAAGTGGCGTGTACGTCCTCTAGATGTGTGCGTTTTGGCGGGCTACTATGTGTCCTCAACTTTTAAAGGGAGTCTACTTGTGAGTAGGCCAAATTATTGGGTTCCATTAATTTTGGTGTGTGTAGGGTGAATTCCTGAGGAGCCTAACCTGCTTTTTATGTGTGTGTGTAATACATGTGTGCAGTGGCGGCGACAGGCCGGGGCGAGACGGGGCTAAAGCACCCCCAAGAATAAGCCTAGCACCCCCTTTATCACCCCCTAGAAATGATTCCATATTTTCATATAAAAACATACATCGTTATTTTCCCTGGATAATGTACATTCGCTTTTCTAAACGGCTAAGTCCAAGTAGCTAAGCAAAGTTTGCATAGTTGTTATCGTTAAGTAACCATCCCTGCCATCCCCGCATGCAACTGGACGTAATGAAACTGATGCGCGGTCATATAAACTCACAGTAGGCTATACTCACTGTTTGAGGATCTAATCCGTAACACAAACTATGTTTACATGCTACATTCTCCTAATATCCAGATAGCAAAAAGAGAGGCAGAGGCATTTTTTTACAAGAATAAATATATTTTCCTATAAATAAACTGTATTGCATGCCTGGCATATAAACTAAATGCCCAATTGTCTTTGTGGAATGGATGATTACGAGTAGGAGTCATTCGGAGAACAGACAGGAGTGCTGACCTGTCCAACTTTTACAGGTGAAGGGGAAAAATCTAAAATATATCTCATTTGTCCGTTTTTTTTTACCTAAATCGCTTAAATTAGGTCTAATTATTTTACTATCTCGCTCATCAGGCAACTCACTCACTCAGGGAGAGCAGTAGCACGCGAATATGGATCTGTCCCACTAAGCGTGAGAAACGTTTGTGAAATAACGAGTATTGGCGTGAAAAATGAATGGCCTTTCACATTTAAAACTCATAAATAGTGAAGTTTGATTTGCTTTTTGTCCATACATTTTGTATAACAAAAGTCAGCTGCATGGTTTCCAAACATTTCTCTGCCAACAAGGAGGAAATGCCAGCTCACGCTTCTTCATGATCTGTCTGATATGTCGAGGTGGCGTTCAAATTGTCGAAATAATAATGCAGACTTCTTTTTCCAACTTCACAATTTGCTCTATGATTTCATTCTCAAATCAGCGGAGGATGTCAGATTCAGAATATATTATAGAGCCATGATATGCTGCTATGAATTTAGAAGTCTGCATTGACAACATGAGTGTGTCTTCTCCGCAGCACTACCAATTAACACCAAATTGAGCAGGTAAAGAGTTCACACCTAAACAGTCATCAATTAATTTAAAACAAAGAGTAAAAAATTATTCCTTATGGTCATTGGTTATTTATTAACTCCCTTTACCTGGTCATAGGTTATGAACTTCCCAAAACAGACTTTTTAACAATGCTGAACATTTGACAGAAAATGTGTGAGAGCAATAATAACACATTCATTGTGCTGTCCCTTATTCATAGTTTTAAGAGTAGCCTATGGTGATTGTCTCATTGGGAATTCGCCATAGAACTTGAGATTGTGAAATGTTGTTAGGTTGTTCTCCGATTGAACAGACACTTGTGTCATTGAGTTGTAAGAAAGCTGTGCAGGTCGCCTGAGCGCGCATAAATGCAATTCATGTCAGCACCTCCATGCATTGAGCTTAGAGCCCTGCACGGGCCTCAAATCTAGGCCCGAGCCCGGCCCTGGCCCGAGATGCTCAGGCCCTAGCCCGACCCGTGTCCGACAGCTCATCAAAATTATTAGCCCGAGTCCGAGCCCGTTTTTTTTTCATTACACAGCGACAGCCTGCCCTATTTGCACCCATTAAAATATGTCAGTTTTGTTAGCTATGTTTCTTA
>JACXGM010025491.1:0-15281 GCA_016801145.1 Umbra pygmaea | reverse complement strand
TAATCGCAAATTGCGTATCAAAAATGGAACAGATGGAGGCATATGTCTTTCTTGAGCCAAGTCTATTTGATGCTATGTTTGGAAGTTGTTGCTGTCACTTCTGCCATTGACGTAGGCTATATTTGAACACACAGGGAAATGCGCTTGCTGGTTTACACCTGCTTTTAAGAGGCGGTAAATTCCCCCCGCAGAATAGAGGTGCGATCTTACTGGCAGTCTTTGTAAATACCACGGAATATATAATTAGGCGCACTTTACCGTATCCTCCCACCTTTTTGCGTGGAACTCCCACTTTCCCCATGACCCTCCCACGAACGCATATTGAAAGCACAACTTGTCTCTTGTCGCTCAAGTGGCACGCAATCTGCGATTTTACCCAAGTGCGCCTGGTTAGTAAATAGCCCGCATTGGTTACGTCCGTCTTTGCGACCAATTAGCGCCTGAAAACAGGCGCAAACGGCTTGATAAATCTAGCCCTATGTTCACAAACACAAAACAAAGGTTATAATATATATGATGTATAATACATCGAAAAAATATAATACAATTTACACAAACACAAAACAAAGGATATAATGTATATGATTTATAATACACTTAAATAATATCATACAATGTACACAAATACATATCTATTATATTGTAACATAGCTATCTATATTTGTATTACTTGTGTTATGGTTGTGGTATATATATACTAACTTTTTTGGCATTTTGCTGATCTTGTGGACTCGCTACATCCTGTGTTCTTGTCTCTCGGAGGTGCATGACCTGTGTGGACTCTATTGGCTTAATAGCTACGTTTGAGGACTGTATCTGAGCCTCTGATCTGGACTTCTTACAGGCTCACTCCCTCTGAGAACAGTGCTTAATCTACCTTCTGGAATCCTTCTACTGTCTGAAAAATCACCGTCCATCCTACAGCTCGACCGACCTGATGTTTACTACTTTTATTCACACGTGTTAGCTAATGGATTTCTGCTTCTATCGATGGCTGTATCAGTATAGCGAAGTCCTGAACTTGAACGTACACAGTCGGAAACAGAACTGCAAAACTAATGAGACTGCTGGCCTCCACTTCTTTCCTCCACATCACAGGTTTATTGTCATGGTGATCACCACTCAGATGACACCAGCCGCTGTAGTTGTATAACTTATTATTATGAAGGAATTGCACCAAGCAGCCACTAATTAGAGATATATCCCTCACAGAGAATAGAGAGAAGACAAGAAAAACACTTGTGATGAGACGGGGAGAGACCGAGGGCAAGTTAGAACAGAGAAGAAGAGAGAGGATGGAGAGACAGAAAGAAAGAGAGATTATAAGGCCATTATTAAAGTAATAATTAAATATGTGTTCTGAGGGGCAGTTAGTTGTGCTGCTCTGAACATCCTAGTCAGCTGACGAAGTTAAACACAACAAAAACACTGTCCTATCCCCCAGCGACCCTTTAGCCCCACACAGTGGACTATTTGTATCCAGCATGTATGGTGGGACGTGCTCATCACTAGTGCACTAAGTAGGGGGCAAGATGACTCTCGGGCCGCAGACACTCACTCCCTATCTCTAAAGAACAGAGGATGGTTCCGTCTATAAATAAACGTTGATGCTCTGAAAGTTGCCGTAGAGATAATTGAATATTATTTTCAGGAATGATGAAGTTGACCCTAACCATACAAACTAATTATTTCTAGCAGGGCTAGAGGAAAGGCTGTATAATAGAATTCAATAGCAGTGACTAACTACCCCCCCATCCTGACCAAGGTCCCAAATGGCACCCTAATCGCTGTGTGCTCTATTTTCGAACAAAGTTCTATAGTTAATGTAGCTCACTAAGTTGCACAGTCCAGAAGTCCACCCCAGTCTACACCTATAAAACGAAACAGATAACCTGAAGTTCCCATGTGATGCTGCAGATTACGGCACTGGATCAAAGTGCAGCTGCCTAATTATGACCCAGGTTAGTTTTTTGTCTGCGTCTGGGAACCCTACTCAAGAGCAGTGGAAACCATTCTAGCCACTTTCCGTCTCAGAGATGCATTAATCAATTAATTAATTAATGGTGGACATACATTCACTGCCCACATTCAGGCACCTGATCACAACTCCATTACACTGCTTGCTGCCAATAGGCAGCTATCCTAACCATAAGTGATATATTAAAGTAACATCTACCGTGAGCTGAACCGCAGCGCTGCTAGAAGTTCTGTTGCTTACCAGAAGCCCTGCTTGACAGCCAACCAGTGTGGCATCCACTAAAGCATGACAAAGTCAATCCAGGACAAAGAAAAAACCCTCTTACGTTGGCTCTAATAACAGTCAGGTGTGGCTCATGCATGCTTGTGTGTGTGTGTCCCATACAGAAATCTAATATATGGCCATATGTATGAAAAACTGTAACATAAAAAAAATATATATATATATGACAAACTGTAACATTTGGTCAACTGTGGTTGTTTTAAGGTGTTCTTTAAATAAAAGTTGATTGATTGATTGATATATTATACAATATATTACCATATATTTTAATTAAATTTTTAAATGTAAAATACATATAAAAAAGATATTACCTCATATTTAATTGACACATTACATACCCCATCACATATACTGTATATAACAGCAATATCCCACACATAAGCATTCATTCTTGTTTGAAATTGTAGACTATAGGTGAATTGTTTACTGACATAAGGCAAGAAAAATGTAGCAGAATTTCTATATTATTTATTTAAATACTGTCATATATATATCGACATACATTATATATCACTTATACACACTGTAAACCATAGGTAAATGCAGATATGAATGTCAACTATGGAAATGCATGTAACATTTATTAAAATGGTCAATGTTTGTATATTTTTACATATTTGTGATAATGTTTCCACCATACAGTATATGCCCATATAAAGACATACAATATATACAAATATGGCCATGTATTAGATTTCTGTTTGGGGTGTCTGTCACTGTGTGTCTGTGTGTGTGTCTGTCTGTCACAGTGTGTGTCTGTCACTGTGTGTGTATGTGTGTGTGTGCGCGTCACTGTGGGTGTGTGTGTCACCTGTCCTCTATCAGTGTAATCCCACAATGCACCTGGGCCTCTGGGCTTGCAGGGCTTTCTGCAGATTGGTAGTCCGCCTCCCAGTCCCCCCCTCCCTCTTTCTGCCCCTCCTTCCCTTTGAGCAGATTGCTAGTGTCAGACAGTACCAGGACAATTATACTGATTGTTGCCCTAGAAACACATTTTCTCTCTCTCTTTCTCTGTTCTCCCCCAACCCCGTACTCCCTCCCTCCCTTACCTCTCTCTTATCCTTTCTCCTATATTGCTCTGCCTAAAAATAAAGGTGACAGAATAATAGGTATAGATGAACCTGTCTGTCGTCACGATGCAGTAAAAGACCTTCAACAACTCAATCGAACAGCAGCTAGGGACTGAAAACAGAAAGTTTGCTGGCCAACGAGGGTGAAGAGGCCAGCAGGGGAGGGAGGGAATGTTCTGAATACATCATAACTAGTGAGACCAGACTGTCAGTGCAAACTGCAGCTGTGACTGAAATCCAAGACTCTTGTTAGAAACTGTCTGTGTTCAAACTAACAAGGCTGGCTGAGAAGGAGACTAAAAGATGCCTGCCTGCGTAGCTCCTTCCATACGGACCATCCGGGCACGTTCATCTCCATTGGTCTAGCTTTGTAATTGAGGACACTAGATGGTATGGCAGGGCTACACCAGTTTGGATCAGGACATAACATACAGTAAATTCTCTTTTGAGGAAAAATAATTTGGACATAGATAGACTAATTAACATAATATAATGATATTTAAAGTACCTCAATACCATAAGAGTGTATAAAGTTCACATGATCTAAAATGTAATTGTTGTATATTTATCGGCCCCCCTCCCCCCCTTCTAAGAAATGGTTTGTTCCAACTTTATCTTCATTACAGAGAAGATTTAAATGTTTCTTACACTGATACAGTGAGTTGACTTTTCAGTACTCAGCAATGCTTGCCACCTAAAAACTTTAGACACAAGTTACCGGCTAGCTAGTTTATTACATTGTTCAACTTTTAAATGAGTAGCAATCTACAATTCTTTCAAAAATACGAGATATTATTAAATCGACAGGAGAACTTAGTTTGCTACATGCAGAAGCATTGCTGTGAACATCGCGCTGAAAATGAACAATGAACGCTATTCTCAGCAGGTAGTTATCTTCATTAACTGGCTCTACTGAGCTCAATTTTAAGAGTTAATACACAAGTTGTACATCAATTTAAAGCTTATAACTTCGTTTTAAGATTGGTGTATACAACTCAAAATGGTGAATGTAACTACAAATGTGTAAATTACACAGATAGGATAGCTAGCCAACAGTAAGTCTCCAGAATCAGATAATTCCAGATTTCTAGAAATTATTGTTTAGTTGTCAATATAATGTGTCCGTTAACCATCCATGCCTTTGTTTAGACTCCTCTGCAGAAAGTGCTGCCAACCAGTCAGAGAATGACAGAGAAAAGCAATAGAAATAGGGGAATGATCCAAGATAGAGAAGTAAGGAAAATGTGGAGGGAAGACTGGTCAATACTTATCAAAAGTACGAAACCACTCATGTGGCTCATTATCCAGTCTATGTAGTTATTTGAAACTGTCACACTTTATAGCTCTGTGTGTAAGGTGTTTGGAGAGAGGGAGGCCGATGCAGGTAGATGGTTGTTTTGTAGAAGATTTACTCTTCAAAAGTTCCAGGAAAGGTACAACATAAATAGGGAGCACAAAGGTATATATATAACTATTCACGGTCTAATGTGGCATGGACGCGGATGTAGATATTAAGAGCGTACGCATAAAATACTGAACTAAACTGTTCAATACTCAATGACTCGCGCCACTCTCTGTTCTACTGAGCATTAAATAGGGAAGAAAGTAGACCAGCTGAAAGCAATTACCAATTAGACCCAACCGTTCTCTCAATCAACCCCAAGAAGCAATCAGTAGAACAGGGAGTGGCGCACATTCTACAAATAAACATAAACATTTATATAAAATATATGAGTCCATTTCCAGACTGATAAAAATGTGTTGCTGCAACATAAAATTGCATAGTCATATCCTTTAAATTACCATGTGAACAATGTGTTTGGAATAGGGCAGCGGTAGTGTCGCTGCCTTACGGTCGATAAGTCATCAGTTCGAATCCTGTTGTCATAGACGTATGACAGTAACTGTAGTGGAAACTTTATTTTGTAATGTTTGGTGATTTTTGATGAGTTTCCGTGTTTCCGTGACAACCCGTTCACATGTCAAGTAATTTTTATACATCACACCGTGTGCGTGTAAACCAGCGTAAGAAAGCTTGTCATGTGTACGCAATGTTTATAAATAAGGCCCCGGGTTACTATATGAATAACAAATTCCTTCTAAAACGAATGCCTCGTCTCCATTACCATGTAGAACCGTGAAATTCACCGTTCCGCCTGGTTATAGGTGTGTCTCCATTACCCTTCTGAATTCTGGAACTCAAAATGTTTTAGCAGGCTGGCAGCCTCGTTTGGAAGTTTGGGCGGTCTTATCCCTGGTTCTGGTTCAGCAAAATCGTTGATATGTCTAGGTGAAAACGTAGATGTGATGTCACACTAGTTTTTTGGTGTGTGGTTTCAACTGGCGCCATATTTAAAGTACAAAAGGTGTAGATCTACGTGATTGTTTTACTACAGTGCTTCGCGGTCGGCAGTCACAGGTTGCTCTGGATGCGCGTCATCTTCTGACGCCATCTTAAATCGTAAAAAACGTAATAGGAATGTTTTTCCCGTGAAAGACATCAGATCCCACTTTCCACTGAAGGCAGTGGAGACATACCAACCCCCCACGCCTGGTTTGAAGCCTACCCAGAACCGCCTAGTATAACCTAAGTGGCCCCACAATGGAGACGAGGCATAATTAGCCTAGATCAAATAAATTTTCCTACAACGCATAAACATGTTTTTGTAAGGTGATCTGCGCCTTATTGGTATATAATAAACTATTTGAAGGTGATCCACTGCAGAGATAAAACAGGACATGAAAAAATACAAATAAATTTTAAACATATAACAGGCTGTTTTTTTCCAGCTGGCAGCACATAAATCATGAACATTTCCTGTTGTCAGGAAACCAATATCTAACTAGAAAATGTTTAAGGGGGGCCCGTGAGGAGCCCAGTGATTGTATCAGGTTGGCTGTGGTGGCACCCCTGCATACATTCCGTAGCGATTAAGGTTAAGGTTATTAAGACAGGGGCTAGGGTTCGGGTCAACAATATAAAAACAGACATGCTGGATTTAAACTTGATTAAGGTTACGCATCACAGTACTGAGGTTAAGGTTAGGTTTAGGGTCACTATTGTGGTGACAGTCAGCGATGTAACCGCCCATACACCATCCTCAGCCAAACTACCCTAGCATATAACTACACTATTTAACTCTGTTTTCGTATAATCGCCCTCCTGTTGCTCCCCTTCTGGTCCTTTTTCGCCTCAGTTGTCATCTACTGATGCCTCCACCCCTCCATATTACACACACCTGTTAGTCATCTTGTCATCATCCTCTTTATATATGTCCCGCTGCCCGCAGTTTGTTGTGTGGTATTCAGATTGTAGTAGGTGAACGTGTTGGTCTGTTTCAACCGGTTTGAATACTTATTTCTGATATTCGTTTGTTCCAGATGAGGCCTGTATTTTTTTACAAGTTTAGAACTGCTTGTTTTGCAGTCTCACAACTTGGCTAGAGTTGATAAATTCGTTTTTATGGATACTTCTGCACTTGGCTCCCACTATTTAGATACAACTGCTACAAATTAAACCATAGAAATACACTCACCTAAAGGATTATTAGGAACACCCTACTAATACTGTGTTTGACCCCCATTCGCCTTCAGAACTGCCTTAATTCTACGTGGCATTGATTCAACAAGGTGCTGAAAGCATTCTTTAGAAATGTTGGCCCATATTGATAGGATAGCATCTTTCGATGGAGCAGTTGATGGAGATTTGTGGGATGCACATCCAGGGCACGAAGCTCCTGTTCCACCACATCCCAAAAATGCTCTATTGGGTTGAGATCTGGAGACTGTGGGGGCCATTTTAGTACAGTGAACTCATTGTCATGTTCAAGAAACCAATTTGAATTGATTCAAGCTTTGTGACATGGTGCATTATCCTGCTGGAAGTAACAATGCTTAGGTAGGCCGTGGCATTTAAACGATGCCCAATTGGCACTAAGGGGCCTAAAGTGTGCCAAGAAAACATCCCCCAAACCATTACACCACCACCACCAGCCTGCACAGTGGTAACAAGGCATGATGGATCCATGTTCTCATTCTGTTTACGCCAAATTCAAAACCACACCCCTAAATGCATTGAAACAACTGCCATGTAATTGGTTGAGTAGATCATTGCATTAAGGAGAAATTGAACGGGTGTTCCTAATAATCCTTTAGGTGAGTGTAGAATGGATAGAAAGGCCATTGATCTGCTTGGCGTGGTCATTCGATTAGTACACAACAAAATGGCGATTGTTGTTAGTTGTCATGGTGACAACACACAAATTGGTTCAATGTGGAAGTAGGCCACTATATATTTGCAATGGAATGGTACACATAAAAATGGCTGCCGCTCAGACCCTTCTGCTACATTGATTTGAATTGGAATGGCCTTTTTATCCATTCTATTTCTATGAATTAGATTCACAACAGATCCTGTCATCCAGGTTGCTTCAGTGACAGTTGTTGTCATATGGGGGTGTATATTTGTAAATTTGTAAATGTGTAGATTTACATCAGACCATATTACCACTGTATGTTTCACCTAATATGTGATATTTACGTCAGACCATATTACCACTGTGTGTTTCACCCAATCTGTGACATTTACTTTTTTTCATCAAGTATATTAGCATACTCAGTGATCGTTCAATCGAGGAACAGGCCGTTAGGTGCAGTCCCAAACTGCCTCCACTAATCCTCAGCAAATGTCAGTAATGCATTGCTCATCGAAATTATTTTATTCAATACTCTAGTGCGCATGTAAATATTAAGGTTTACGTTATGAATTTTAGGGGGTTTGTAAACACATTAAATCCACAAGGTGAAGATGGGAGTGATCATTTGTGACACTAAGCATGCAATGTGTGTTCCAAATAACATCCTATTCCTGCTGTAAAGTGCACTTCAAAACTCTGTAAAGGAGAGTACCATGTAGGAAATAGGGTGTCATTTTGGCTGCAGAGCTACATGAACACATCCCAGAGAGTGACAGCTGGGTGGAAAAATGTGGAAAATGTTTAACATGAGAGACCCTATTCTCACCCCAACACATGAACAAAAACACACACAAACACACAGCCCACACAAACACGCAAACACATGCACAGGATAAAAGGCCCACCCACCCACCCACACAGATACACATACAGGTACATTTATTTTTCTTTTCATTGGAAATCCATGTTCCCTATTCCATAGACCGAATCCTAACCTCAACTTTAATATAAATAATACAGCGTTTATGCCTAAACCTAACCTAATACGTAACCCTAAATTTAACCTATAATGCCTAAACCTAAAAGTAACCTCTATGTTGGAAATCCCATGTGGTGACCTGCCAAAAACCTTATGGGGACAGATGTGATGTGTTTCACTGTATTTAGGGGCACACACTGACCTGCATCACACACACACTCAAACACACACACGCTGGCTGGGAAAAACCTCTGTTATTGTGGTAATCTCATATTATAAGATGAGGGGTTCGGTTCGTGGCTGTGTCTGGATGAGGCCTCCAGCTCAAAAGAGGAGCAGCAGAGGGTTACAGGGCTGTAGGAAGTGAAACAGACTAAAGGTTGTTTTTGTTTACATGTTTGTGTTTATACATCTATTTACTGCCTGTCTGCTGCCGGCTCTGTTGATGCTGCAGATGTACGAAGCGCAAATTTCTCCCTCTTACCTTTGTAGTGCACAATGTTGGACCAGAGTTTACAGTGCACGTAAAGAACAGGGCACCATTTCAGGCACACTTGTTGTGTGACTTGAGGATGTGAATGTAAAGGTAAACATTGGCTGGTGTTATTGTTATTTACAGTGTCTGTATGTATAATCAGAAGGGTAAACATAGGCTGTTGTTGTTGACGCTGTCTCTGTATCTCTAATCATGCGGAACGGTTTGTGTGTTCAAGAGAATGTGGACTGTGATTCCCCACTTCTAGAGAATACAATGTGAGGCGTTCAAGTAATAACAGAAAGAATGTTGGCCACCTGAAGACAACATGGAGGAGTAGTGAGGTGAAACACATACAGTAAGGCTTACAATGAGCTCATGAAATGTGAGCAGAGCTTCACCGTTGAGCCCCTTGATCTTGGTCGGACGAGGACTTGTCTTGCAAATGAGTTGGCTGCTTCCACAATCTTTGAATGGCTACTGGATGTTGTAGATGTCTGGAAAACTTTGCATGAAATTTTGCACAGAGGGGAGAGAAGTAAATTAAACAACCAGAGGGAGGTGACGTACCTGCATTTCCAGTACTGCTTTGTAAAACGTGTTTCCGCCCCGCCTACCAAAACTCGAGATTGATTGTAAAAGCTGTTTGACTGAAGAAAACACTCCCATTGAGTTGTCTGATAACTCACCAACACAGGAAATAGATCAAAACATTAAAATGAACTAGTAGAGGGACCCTTCATGACAATGAACAAAAAGTGAATACAATACGAAATTATTCATATTTCGGGCTCAAACATGAGGGGAAGCCGTATACTTTCATTTCACACAATCATTTCAGATTTTTTTTTGGATTAATACATTTTTTTCTGAAAAACAGATTTTAAAAGTTTTTGTGCATTGAGCATTTTCCACTACACCTACATGTAGCTTACCAGATATGATCATAATGCTATAAATACACAAGCCAGCAATACGTCTCTGTCACACAGCCTCTAACCAGCACTGCTTCACTGAAGATCACGTTTCTACTCTCTTTGGTTTCGAGCACATTTCAGAACCTGGCACACGCAGACAAGGCGGTCGCAAAGGGCGCCAAGGACTCAAGGTCCATTTGCATGCAGACAAAAAAATGTACTCTATCTACGCCTGCTTCGTGGATACTTTTAGGTGTCCGTAATAAGTAAAAAGATTGTGGTTGCAACAAAAAGTTGCATTATTGCTTAATGCCTTAATTTTTTTGTAATTTTCCTTCTTACACTAACTCTGCTAATATTTTATCCATTAAGTCATGTGTACATACAACAGTACTGCTGAGTTAGTTGTACCAATTAATTATTTTTAAGATGAAAATGAGTCAGATTTAATCGGACCATCAGCACCTACTGCACAGTAGAAATTAGGTTGTTTTTTATTATCAATTATTATAAATATTCATACCTATTGTTTTATTTTTTGTGAATGTTGATTATGTTTAAGTAGGATTTTGATTGTCCACATCTGGAAAGATTAGGGTTTAATTTGAGATGATTGTTGTGAGAGGTTTTGAGGGAGAGGTTTTGAGAGACTAATCAAATCAGCAACTGTCTTTTAGATCCTGTGGAAAAACAAGGGCACATTGAGAGTCTAAAACATACAGATTGCTCGAAGAATAATGTCACACAGGTGTTGGGTGCGTAGAGGAGAAGAACGGAGAACAAGGCAGGGAGGAGCGTTCTTGGTGTTTTATCGAACGAAAAAGACACTTCTGTGAGGAATACTGACATGCATAGGAATAAATAACAGCTGCACTTCGGTATCTCCTCAGCTACGATGCTCTACGCAGCATCAGACGTGGTGCTAAGCAGAAAGAGCGTATGCTTGCTCAAGCTAAACTAATACATACTGTACGACACATAAGAGGTGAAGACTCAATCAATAATGTACACTCACAAAATACACGTCATATATTAACCCACCAGATGGAAAAAGTGCTCAAGCGTCCCTCTCCTCCGACAAGAGGTAACCTCACAATAACACGCGCCGAACCTCCGGAACGCTGGGAATAAATAGGCTTCTTGATTACTCATTACGCACCGGTGTGGATGGTTCGCTACTGCCCCATTCGTGCACAATGAGTAACCAATTGCCTACCGCTCCCCAGCGCCCAGAGGTCAGCGCCTAACAAAAAAACATACACATTCATATTATACATAAAACACATAAACCATCACATTAGCTCAAATGCTACCACAGCCCTGACAGTCCTGGTCATCACAACATACAGTATATACACATATATATATATATGAAAAACACATACACATTCATACTATACATAAAAAACATACACATTCATATTATACATAAAACACATAGACCATCACATTAGCTCAAATGCTACCACATCCCTGACAGTCCCGGCCATCGTGACAAATAAGTAAAAATAAAGAATAAAAACCAGGAACTGTTAATGGAGATCTGGCATATAGCTGGAGGAAAGATTCAATAAATTAAACAGAAAAGAAAGATTGTACTGTACTGTAATTAACGTGTAGATTTGCTAGTTACACACAAAATATATATGTATACAGTATGAGGCATAGCATAAGCTGTTCACTGAAAATAATTCCTCATATGCATTGAAATGTGTAGTATATGCTGGTTGTCATATTCAAGTGTTTGTTCACAATATGAAATATCTGAAATCCACACCACTTGATTCTAAATTCAAATTTGATGAATACAAATAGCATACAAATAACAAGTTAACTCCCACAGAATCATAGCTCACTTCCATGAAGGCCAACTTTGAATGGTGGTTGTGAGGTTATGTAAACATTCAACAACAATGGTGCTGGAATGATTCACGGCTCACAACATTCACGAACCCGCTAAGAGTTTAGATCACTGAAAAAGCTAGCAGACCACTTTACAGAGACTGACACTGTCATTGCTAAACTTTAATCCAAACAAAGATCTGACGAAGCTGAATGAGCTTCAAGGTTAGGTGAGACTCCTAAGGCCTGAAGAGCTAGAGCCGAAATGGAGGCCGGTTGCATTTAAGTGTGTCATGAGCGAAAGGAGTGGCTACAGACGGAGGTGTCAGCAGTCACGACATTGTTACGACACTGAGTCACGAGCGATCACACTCCGAGAGAACAAATGAACATATTATACCCTACACCAATGCTCCTCATCCCAGCACCCACTGCTCATGGTCAAGACCCAGAAATCAGGCCAACTCAGCAGGTCAGGACCCAGAACAACTTGTCATCCCACACCAGAGTGTTCTCCTGTAATACTCCAACTTTCGAAGGTCCTCACACCCCAGGCACCAGAGGAGCCTGCTGAGAATATTAAGGACAGCGAAAAAAATGAAATAATGTTTGTTTTGTTAAACGAACACTATTTTAAAGACCCACAGATTTCAAGATGGAATGGTCCATCTGGTATTTTCCCTAAAGGCCAGTTCAACCCTGTTTAACTTGAATTATACTCCTGAAACAAAGTTTTGGGGACTTAAAGGTACTCTGCTCACAAGTGGAGTAAACATTCCTAGCCTTTGAGTGTGTTTGAGATAAATGGAAAAGATAAGCACAGAGAAAAGATGGGACTTTATGGTGCTTATCTGTTATATGGTGTGTGTGTGTGTGTGTGTGTGTGTGTGTGTGTGTGTGTGTGTGTGTGTGTGTGTGTGTGTGTGTGTGTGTGTGTGTGTGTGTGTGTGTGTGTGTGTGTGTGTGTGTGTGTGTGAGAGAGAGAGAGAGAGAGAGCAGCTCGTTCTATGCTTTATCAGTGCAACAGAATACAGTGCAGTGATCTAGCTTTGTTCCTAGATGTGCTTTGTATCTAACATAGATTTAGGATTAAATGTTCAGATTAGCTACATAACACTGTGGTTACATGGTGCACATTGTCTGTGTGAGGTGTTGGGAGATGGTGGGGCTTCAGCCAGTTTCCTACCATCCGACCCACGATTTTGACACTTTGCCACATTAGTCCCACATTAATCCTGCTTTAAGAAGTGTACATAATTACCAATGCATTAATCTGAGGTCACATATCACACGGTACACACAGAATATGTTTTAAGAATTTGATCCATTCTCAAATTGTACATTTCTGCAGGACTGCAAATAGGTTGTTCAGATGGACTTGGACAAAGGGCTTCTCTGTATTGTGATAAATAACATTGTGACTAAAGGGCTTCTCTGCATTGTGATGAATAACATTGTGACTAAAGGGCTTCTCTGCATTGTGATAAATAACATTGTGATCAAAGGGCTTCTCTGCATAACATTGTGATCAAAAGGATTCTCTGTGTTGTGATAAATAACATCGTGATCAAAGGGCTTCTCTGCGTTGTGATAAATAACATTGTGATCAAAGGGCTTCTCTGCATTGTGATAAATAACATTGTGATCAAAGGGCTTCTCTGCGTTGTGATAAATAACATTGTGATCAAAAGGATTCTCTGTGTTGTGATAAATAACATTGTGATCAAAGGGCTTCTCTGCGTTGTGATAAATAACATTGTGATCCACTTTGGGTCATATTGGTGAATATATTTCATATTAAGAAATTATTGAATAGTGAGTTACTCTACAAAATAAAAACTCTCTTTTCTTGTCTGCAATTCCCGGTTGAAGATCGCCCACATTATCACACTGTTCAATACAGAGCCTTTAGTCAGTGCATACCCATCAACCCTGGGGAGTGCTGTACCAATTTAGCCACCTCTAACCGCCCCCTATGGCACAGTCAGACAGCTCTGCTTTCAGTAAGTACAGGGATATCCCTTAGAGCAGCTGGTTTAAAGTGCCTTGCTTAAGGGCACAAAAACATTTAGCCTACTCCGGAATCAAAATGTCAACCGATTATATGTCTGACTCCCACACAATGCTTAACAACCTGGCATTGCAAACCCAGACAAACAGAACAGTCTTGTGTGTGTATGTTTCTGACTGGCCTGATTGATGACTACAGGTGCAGAAAATGCCACCTACATGGAATTTTACACAAACATATTCCTCATTCCAATTGGCACCCTGTAACCTACAGTACATAGTGCTTTAGGTTAGACAAGAGCACTATACCATTCTATAACCTACATAGTGCACTACATTAGATAAGGTCCTATTCAACCCTTTACCATATGTAGTGCACTACATTAGACCAAGCCAGGTGATTTACATCAATGTGGGCGTGCTGGTAGATTGGGACCATTCTCAGAAATAGGACACTGTATTGGAATAGGGGTGCATTTGGGATGCACTTACCCTATCAACCTACAGTTCTGTGGTGATGTGGAAACGCCGGAAGGGAGGAAACATTTAGCAAACCTCTGTTACCCCCCCAACACTTCACCACCCCCCCTTCACCTGCAACCCCTCACTAATGATCGCTCAGCGTCTTTGGGTCGGCCATGTATCATTTACCATGGGGGGGCACAGGTAAGGAGAGGTTAGGGTGAAGAGCAGTGAGCAAAAGTGATAATGTGAAAAGAAAGAACCTGAATTCTGATGAGATTGAGAAAGGGAGGGAAAAGAAATTGAGAAAGCGAGAAATTATTTGTGAAATTATGAAATGCGAGCGCAACAGAGAAAGCCAAGGAGTGAGATGCAGACAAATTGAGATGGGGGGTAAGAGTAATGTTGTTTAGAGAGGAAGAGGAAGAGGAAGAGAGAGAAAGCAAGGAAGAAAAGTGATGTGTAGAATGATGCAGGGATAGACAGAGAGAGAGAAAGAAATAGAGTGAGACAAGGTGACAGTGCGCTGGCGGGGACATGCGGTGCAGACCCATTTTATTAATCACACTGTTGATTTGGGCCTGGGGCAGGAAGGCAGAAGTCAGGGCTGACAGCTGCTGTCGGTGGTGTATCTCCAGTCTGGCTGTGCCCGCCACCCTGGAGTCCTGGAAAGAGTGCGTACCCTTCATTGTTTTTGTGTAGGATATGTTTTCACTGCTGCCCTCTGAAAATGTCAAAAATAACATCAATACCTGAGGAAATGAGGGATATCGTTGGCAGGAGCTTCAGTCACAACTTTCGGATGTTTTTTACGTTAATCCAAGCCAGTGCTAACCCAATTCACGTGACTCACATTTCAATATTTTGACATTTATCCAAGTCCCACCAAAATAGAAATAATGATTATGTTTTAACTCTCCGAAACCATAACCTTAACCAGTCTGATTGGATGCCTAAACTGTTTACTGTTGTGTTCTCTGGATATATATATATATTTTTTATAACAGTTTTTTGCCTGTTGTTGTGTAAAGGTGGTGTTAATGTATGAAATAAAGGTGGTGTTAATGTGT
>JACXGM010025490.1:0-15281 GCA_016801145.1 Umbra pygmaea | reverse complement strand
CACACACACACACACACACACACACACACACACACACACACACACACACACACACACACACACACACAGCTTTATTTGGCGAGTACGGCAACTACGGGAAACTAATTAACAGCATCATATAAGTATACATTTTTCAGATAGCTGAGTCAGTAACGAACTTGTTAATCAGTACAGTACTGTACAACTTTAATGGAATCCAACACGTTAGCGAATTCACGAGCGCGCGCACACACACACCCTTTCGCTCGCACTGTCACAGTCACTTCAGAAAAAGACCTTTCAATTGAGCTCTGTCTACTAACAAACTAAAACCCTCACCCCCTAGGTGGAGGCACTGGTTTGGTTCCCTCTCCGTCGCTGTCCAGTGTCGGTGGTTCTCGGTAGTCGAAGAGCGAACGTACGGTCTCCGCCATATTATAAATCGACCAGACTTCTCCGTACCTTTCTCGCTCTACGGTCTCCGGGCTGGCTGCTCACGCGAAGGTTATTCTAGCCACTCCCATTGGTTCAGAATAGAGGGGTGAAAACAGAGATACGCGTTTTATTACCGATAGGTGTAAGCTCATATATCATACATGTTTTTTATTGTGAATAACATAATAATCTGTTTTGGTTAGTAATGTCGTTTTCAATTTAACAAGCTAGAAATACATTTTTAATGGAATTGTGGTAAAGATCGGTTCCTACATTTAATAAATGGTCTCGTCCTTGGACAGGATTGTTGCCTACGGGTTGTTAGGAGAAGAGTTTTGCTTGATTCTGGAAGTGGATCCTAAGAGGCAAACATTACAATAATTTTATTTTCTCTTTCATCATCAAGTTTAAAAGATTTTGTTTTTTTGCTGATAATAGAAGCCAATAACTCTAAAATATCATCAAAATTTACTAAATAAATCAATTAAACTCCTGGAGCAACTTGATTGTGCGCATTAGCGCCACCTAATGTAATACCCGTTATTTAACTACCACAGTAACGTTATTTACCAGCACCCTTTCTATAGTTATCCTGGTAACTGACCGCAGAATGGACATGACCGCGGCGCTAATGGACATGAGTAAATAGGTACATTCAGGTACCTACAAACTTGAATGTTACACTATGTGTCAGGTTGAGTTGACATCTCATATATATTTTTGAGCAATGGTTTGTGTACACTGTAGGATAAGAAAATTCACCTGTATCCATGTTCATATACATACTTATGGAAACCTTCATAATAATAACAAGATTTCCCTAGAAACAGCACTAGCACATGTTGTTGTGCTGTCAACACACATAAGCACACACCAGCACGGGCACGCGCACACACACACAGACGTACACACAATAACATAGTTTTCCTACCATATAGTACAGACAGACATACAGTAAATTGTTGCACAGTAACACACACTGATACACACACACACCGTTTGCAGAGCTTGCTCCTCTCTCACACACATACCCCTCCCCCTCTATCTCTGTCAGACACACACTCACAAACACACACGCACACACACATTCTCCCTCCTACGCAAGCACGCACACACACACAAACACACAAACACACACATTCCCCTCTCTCGCCTTTCACACACACAGCTCTCTCATACACCCATCCCCCTCTCTTTCTCTCTCTCTCTCTCACTCACTCACTCACTCACTCACTCACTCACTCACTCACACACACACACACACACACACACACACACACACACACGCACGCACAAACTCCCTCCCTCTCCTGCTTGAGCTCATTCCCTTTCTAACTCACACAAACACACAGGCACACACACACAAAGGCACACATAGACAAGGCGCACACACAAAGGCACACAGACACAGACACACGTACACATATTCTCTCTCCTACTTGGTCTCCCTCCATCCCTCCCTCACTTTGTCCCCCCATTCTCTCTCTCTTTCTCACTCACTCACTCTCTCACACGCACGCACACACATACATACAGACCCTCACACACACACAGAAACCCACACACAGACATATAGACCCACACCTCACACACTCACACACGCACACACACACGCATAGAGACCCACCCCCTCACAGACCCACAGACCCACACACACACACACACACACACACACACACACACACACCCTCCCCCTCTTCCACAGGCATCCTGGCTGCCACTCCTTCTCTAACAACCACACACACAAACACACACATTTTCCCTACTGTCTGTGCACACAAACACAGACAAACTCTCTTCACTGTCTGTGCACACAAACACTCACTCACTCACTCACGCACACACACACACACACACACACACACACACACACACACACACACACACACACACACACACACACACACACACACACACACCCCTAAAACATACACCCCACCTATTTTACCCAAACACACATCCTGTATTTCCTTTACAGTTAAACATCAACACACACACAAATGCATGCACACACAAACACACACACACTAACCCAAATGTAACCCAGTATTTTTTTCCTTACATGAACCTCTCCCTCTTGCTTCAAAATCTTTAAATGCACAGACACACATGCGCAAACACACACACACATACTCACGTACGCACACGGTAATCTACCCCCACAAACACATGCGCAACACACTGACACCACACGCACATCCAAACGCACTACTCATCACATGCATCAAGACTATTCTAAACCCATTGAGATCTTAAGCCGAACAGAACTGAGCCACAATTCAAAATAAAAGCTAAATATTTTTGTTTCATATTCTGTCTATCTCAAAAGTCACATATTAATAATACATATGGTTATTAATATCATTCACACCATATAATTGTTTCTATGAAAGACAACAAAAGAAAGCAACAGGTATTGTTAGTATATTATGTTACTATCTATAAGTGTTTTAATCAATTCTCTACTTGCCCTAACTTCACTGTAAAAAAACAGACGTTGAATAACCACGCAAATGTAATGTATTAGGATTATGAATCAAATTCAGTGTTAGCTTGCAAGTTATGTATTTTCTGTTGATATCAAGCCGAGAGAGATATCAACTTGATGAGCCATTTTAGTTAAGGATGCAACAAGTCCCACTACTAACACATAGGATTTATTTAGAAAAATGTTCACAACCAATCAATGTATATACATAAAATATATGTTTTCAAACAAACAGTTTAATGTCAATACAGCAAGCAAGAAAATATGCAAATTATTGGCTTATTTTGAGCCAACATACATTTGTTAATTTAAATTAAAAGTTTTCTCAAATTCTAGTAACTTCAAAGCAAAGATATTCTATTCAAACTACAATTGTACGGCAACAAACTACAATAGAATACTGAGTTGGACTAGACTTCGGTTAGATGTCTACCACAGCGCCATCCGATTTGTCACCAATGCCCCATTTTAATGCCACCACTAAGACAAATATCTACTATTGAGCTGGCCTCACAACACACTCAATGCTTGATCCTCCGGTATCAACTCGTCTACAAGTCACTTCTACATAAAACCCCACTGTATCTAAATTTGCATCCTGCCTTCAAGCAGGTATATCTCTCTAGTCATGCCAAAAGCCCCTAACTACTTTGGCCGCCACTGCTTGCAGTTCGCAGCTGCTAATGACTGGAATGAACTACAAAAATCTCTTGAGGACAACATCTCCCTTAACGCTTTTAAAGTACTGTATGACTGTCAGAGTGGTCTGCCCGAGCATTGTATATGATCTACCTCAAGTCCCCTTCACCATTTTTTCAGCATGATTAAGTATTCCAAGTTCAATAAACAAACAGTTCTTAAGTTATGTCAACTTGAGATGTTAAGATGCTTTAACATCTCAAGTTGACATAACTTAAGAACTGTATGTCAACTTGAGATGTTAAGATGCTTTAAATTAAGCCAAATGTATGTAAACAAATACAATAAAGTTAAATTACCTTTGCCATTTGTCAGAAATATGTACAATTTGAAGTTGATACTTTTTCCAATGATGTAAGGTAAAATTTGAATGTAGTTATCTAGCTAATTAATTTCAGTTAAAGGAACACTCTAGACCCCTAAACAGCTAAAAATCATTGTGCCCAGGGCAGTGCGCAGACATTTCGTGGGGCAGGGACTCAAGTAACCCCCCCACACACACGCGCACACACGCACGCACGCGCGCGCACGCGCGCACACACACACACACACACACGCTTGATAAGCCCGACCATTTATTAGAAAGGACTGTTCTGTTTTAATAATGCATTTGAATTTTGTAATTAAAACACTGCAAAGAAGTAAATATGGCCATCACAATAATTTCATTCAGGGTTGTTGCAAGTAGTTGTGGCCCCTATGAAAAGTTATGACTGGGCCCCATCCCAATTCTATTAATAATATCGATTTTATATTATTATAAAAATATAAGATCAGAACAGTGCCTGCAGTCCTCTTGTCTTCCAATACCAGATTTTTATTTACATTGTGCTCTCTCTAACACATATGCCAAGCTATTTCATCCAGAACTATTATGAACAAAATTAGAAAACCAGTAACTACAATGTAGTTACTGAGATATAGTTTATATAGGTATCAGTCTATTGACTGAAAAAAATATAAGCATCATGCAAATTGTTACTGATGATACAAACAAGTTTATTTATGGAAATCAGTCAAATTGATGTATTGAATTTTTTTAATAAATGCTATGTTTACAGTGGTAGGTCCCCTATTTCATGGTGCCTATGTGTATTCCCATTATGGGAAATCTATTGATAAGTGCTTAATATATTTATTCAGTTGACTGATGTTCTTACTTAACCTGCAACTTCAATTGAAATTGTTTCATTTTGTGTATATGTTTGTTTAATGTACAATTTTCTTACATTTCTATCCTCGATCATCCCTATTTATTGACTGCTACAGTGATTTTACTCTGTCCTTCGTCACTACCTTCCTCTCTAAATGGCTGGTAGCACTTTCTTCAGAGACTAGACAAAGGCAGCTAAACAATCGTTTGTACTGTAGCATATGGAATATTCTGATTCTGGATAAGCTAGTGATTGACTGCTGGCTAGCTATCCTGTGTAACTTGTAATTTCATAGTTTGTCACATTCACCACAAACCATATATTTAGACTTGTATAAACCAATGTCAAGATTGGGTTATAAGCTTTAAAAGGATGTGATACTTGTGTATCAACTCTTAAAATTGAGTTCAGTAGAGCTAGGTAATGACGATAACTGTAAAAAGCCCACTGTTTGTTGTTCATTATCAGCGGGTTAAAGAATTACATGGCAATGCTTTCCGCACGCCGCAAACTGAGTTCTGCTGTCGATTACATAATATATTGTATGTTAGCAAACATTCTACATTGCTTGCTACTAATTTAAATGTTGTACGCAGTGGTGGGCCGTCAGGGCCTGCAAAGCCTTCTCTGCAGGCCCAAAGATAGTCAGAATATATTTTTAACATATATTATTCTCTAATGTTTTCTTTCATTAACACTATATTTACAAAGTTCATTTAAATTATTCTATAAGGTAATTTCATTGCTACAGTACGCTCTTTTCAGTTGCCTTGCTTTTAGCGCAGCTCATATAAATGAAAGCTTTTATCCAAAAATATTTTTTAATCTGTTTTGTCTCCGGGTAGACTAGGGCCTTCAGAATTCAGAGTGAATACCGTCTGCTGTTGAAGACCATCAGGACTATGTTGTTGATTGTCATATTTTTAACCAATCAGATTTCGACTTTACCATGTTAAGTGTGTTCTTTGACAGAAACATCGTTTCTGTTGCTGATAGGAGTGGCAGTTCAATAAAGTTCAACAAAATTTTAAAAAAAAAGTTTGCCATCCGAACAAGAACTAGTTTAGCTTACCCGTCTCCAATTTCTTTAAACTTTCAATTTTTAGATTGTTAGATGTTTTACTTTTAGCAGAATGGCAGATGGAGGTTAAGAAGTAGCTTTGGTGGGAAATATAGGACTGGGCAGGATCGACTCTCAGCACTGGGCAAGATCTTTTATTGGAACTTAACGCAAAGATGTGCTGTACAACTGTGTCATAGAAGTCTTTTTAAAAGAGAAAGGAGGACGGACTTCATTTTCAAATAATATATGATAAAATATGATTTTTATATATTTTTACTAGCAGGGCCTTAGGGATGGGCCGATGCTGATACCGATACCAGTACTTGGTATCGGCCCGATACTGGGCATAAGTACTCGTACTTGTACTTGTGAAAAAGGCCCGATCCTCCAAGTCGATACTTCCTCCACATTTAGGAGCGTTATGCTGGTGTTATGCAAGCATTGCACTTTACAGATTAGCCATAGATGGCCATAGTTGTAAATCTGATTCATGTAAATGTTTCAATGGAAATGTTCAGCCCTATGCATATATTTCATATTAATGATAACGACAGTCTACTTCGTCATTCAGAGACCATGCCTATAAAGCTGTAAAACTGTCTTTATTGTTATTTAAAAAAAACGAAAAGCGATTTAAATGCGCCTAAAATGAGCAATCACTCCAAAGACGGAGCCACCGTTAGCAATTGAAAAAAACTATTTTCCTCAGCAGTTGTCCAGTAGAGTTTAAATGGCGAAATGCGATATTGTTTTTCTCATTGTCATTTTCATGTAGCCTAATATTTGTAAAATTATAGGTAAAAAATATTAGAATCCTCAAGGAAATGCGCACATTTAAGTACAGGAACGAACGAAGGATGCAAGTTATTAGGCTATTCAGTGCATACTAACTGTAGAAAACGGCATGAGGATCGCCCCGGACCTAGCCTCTGAAAGCCAACTTCAGGGAGGAAAGACAAATGTCGGTAGTTTGCAAAACCTCTGGGTGAACAAAATAGTGGTATTTCTGAGTTCTGATATACTAACTTTAAGAAATATAACTTAAAGGAAATACGATGTAGCCTATTTATATTTTGTATAATATATACAAAAGCCCTAGAATGTCATTGTGAGGTTATTATAATGCGTTTTAATTTCGGGAAGATTTTGAAGGCCTAGGTGTAAAATGCACTGCCCGCCACTGGTTGTCTGGGATAATAGGCCACCTTACCGGTAATGTGTGTCTAAAAACGTTTTTGGTGTCAAGTATTGCTGAGTACAATAGTCAACAAATCCATTATGTCTTTTGTGGCCTGAAGTGAAGTCAATGTTGGAATAAACTATTTATTAGAGTGGCCCTTAAATATTCTATAATGTTATTTTAGAGAATGGGATTGTATAACAATCGTATAGTATTATGGTTATTTAAATATGATCTAAAAAAATATACTCCAGCCAAGAGGGCACCTGTTGAGTTTGAGGGAAAAAGGGCAGTTGCTCAAGCCAACCCGAGGTCTCTACAATGACAGTATACAAAATGGACGACACCTTGCTTTTCATTCCTATGCACTTTTTCTGTGATAGGTGAGCATACTGTGCAGCCTCAAGCTGAGCTTCATGACGTATATGTGACGTGAGCAACGTCTCTGAAAGTTGGAATACTTATCTTAGCAAATATTAGAAATCTGAATTTTTCCGAATCTTGCCTTTTGCAGAAATGGAGAGCTTAAGCAGGAGTTGTCCATGAGCGTAGGGGCAGGAGCAAATTTTGGTAAGTATTCTTTCTGATTCATTATTTTGTCATTTTGACTGTATGCCTCCACGTCCCCCGATTGCTTGTAAGCTTCTCCGGGACTATACAGTAATTTATCTACTGTGCGACAATAAGTCGCATGGTTATGTCACACAAAAACGGGTGCTACAGGGCCATAACGTAAACCAGCATGTCTCACTGGTCTGCAGGGTGCTTGAAAGACTGCTGGTGCATGACTTGTATGTCAAAGCTAAGAAGTGTGTTTTCTTCCAGCACTCTGTTTCCTTCCTGTGTTATCGCATCTCCTTGACCGGGGTGAAGATGGAGACGGACCGCATCACCGCTGTGTATATATTCGCCGACCCCAACCACAGTGAAGGCAGTACAGTGCTTCCTAGGTTTCAACAATTATTTCAGGAGGTTTATTCATGGTTGTGGCAAGGTGGCAGCTCCGATTATATCCCTACTGAGGGGTGGGACGACCAAGTTGCATTGGTCGCAGGAGGCAAACAGAGCTTTCAACTCACTTTCTTCTTTAAGAAGCTGACAAGTAGGAAACGTAATTACAATGTAGGTGATTGGGAGCTGTTGGCTGTTGTCAAGGTCCTGATGGCATGGAGACACTGGCTCGAGGGGGCGAAATACCCTTTTCTCATCTTGACTGACCTTCGAAACCTTGAGTACATTCAGGCAGCGAGGAGACTGAACCTGCCCCAGGCAAGGTGGTCACTATTTTTGCCCAGATTCAAATTCACTCTTTCCTACATTCAGGGCAGCAAAAATGTAAAGGCTGCAGCCTTGTCACATCAATTTGAGACAGAGGAGCAGTTGGTAGATGAGAGTTCCATACTACCAGAGACCTGCATAGTGGTGCCAGTAGTATGGGAATTGGATAACGAGATCCAGCAGGCATTGCGCATGGATCCTGCTCCTGCTCAGTGTCCTGCTGGTTGCCTATACGTGCCCGCCCTTATGCGCAACCGATTGTTGAAGTGGGCTAACGTCAATCCCTCCTCCGGTCATCCAGATATTGGTCGTACATTGAGCTGTCTCGCAGTCAATTACTGGTGGCCATCCTTAGCTAAGGACGTGCAGGTGTATGTCTCCTCCTACTTGGTGTGCGCCCAGAGTAAAGCACTGAGACACCTTCCTGCAGGGAAGTTAATGTGTCTTCCGGTACCACAACGCTCATGGTCACATCTGTCGATCGATTTTGTTATTGACCTTCCTCCCTCAGATGACAATACTGCGATCTTGGTTGTTGTGGACTGGTCATCGAAGGCTTGCTGGCTCCTACCTACGGACCGTGGAAGCACTGTATACCTACATCTAGGACATTGTTTGTGACTGTGGTCCCCAGTTCACCTTACGGGTGTGGAAAGCATTTATGGAACTTTTTGTGGTCAAGGTTAGTCTCACCTTCAGATTCCATCCTGAGGCGAATGGGCAGGTGGAGATCGTTAATAAGGAGGTAGGCAGGTTCCTGTGTTAATAATGCCGAGACCGGCCAGGGGAGTGACCTGCCTTTCTATCTTGGGCAGAGAACACCCAGTACTCCCTGTGCCACTCCTCCAAGAATCTCCAGCCGGTCCGGGCGTCTTGGCATCCAACCCAGACCGAGGCCCCCGTGGCCCCCGCGGCTGACGACTGTGTCACATTTGTGCGGTGAATGCGTGGTTCCCGTTCGGGTTGTTGTCGATCTCCTCTTCCTCTTCACCCATCTCTTCCTCATTCTCCTCTCCCTCTTCCCCCGTCTCTTCCTCGTTCTCCTCTCCCTCTTCCCACATCTCTAATCTTGTTCTCACCTCCCTCTTCCCACATCTCTAATCTTGTTCTCACCTCCCTCTTCCCCCATCTCTTCCTTGTCTTCTCATTCCCCTTGGTCATTCCCCTTAAGTGTTTTACTGTGTTTGCGAGGATGTTGACAATGTCATGTGTGTTTATATTATTGAATAGACGTGCTGACTGCACAGTGTTTCATCATTGGCCAACGTGTGTAACATGCAACAATGTGTGAAGTGTTTTGCATCGAGGGTTGCAGAATTGTTTACAGTGGAATGCAGACAATGTGTTAATTCATTTGATGCCTGTGTGTTTGACATGCATGCAAACGGTACAGTTTTAAAGCTATGGTATTGGCATTCACCTTTAATGTTTTAGCAATTGGGAAAAACTGTAATCCTCCTTGAGTAAATAGATGCTAATTGGAATCAACATGCAATTAGTTGCCTTTGCCTCTGTCATTTAAATGAGCAATGGTAGAAATCTGTGGTGTCATCATTGAATGTCAATTTGTTTCACAGTTTTGATATCTGTTCATTATTGCCTATCATGCATCATTGCAAAACAATCTGTTTGTAATGCCCAGCTCAGTGAGGGCTGGCGTCAATGACTGAGCATGGACTCTTGTATACATTGTTTAGGTTTTCCTATGTGTTTATATCATTCTGTAGTCGTTTCAGTATGCATGGTGTTAAGGTTATGCCTTTATGTTGTAATATGTTCTCTTAGGGGTCAGCCACGCCTCTTCCTGGTCAGGGCTGCTGGGTAATGAATTATGGAGTAAGGAAGCTGGAATTGAGTAGAATGTTCTGATTAAGTATTCCAAACAGCCGTGCCTTGTTAGACATAAAGTTCCTCATATAAGCAGCCCTGTCACCAGGAAGAGACGTGGAGCATTGATCAAATGAACGTTGTGTGTGTTGTTTTTGTTTTCTATTGATGCCCGCTTCCCTTGGCATTACAAGGAATATTGTTTGGTGTATTGTTGCCTTGAGTAACGATGGAGAAGATGACCGGGAGCTACCAACAAGTGAGTTGCTAAATGTGTTAGCCTTTATATATTTAGGCGTCACTCTGTGCCTAGAACTTATTCAGCGTCCGTACCGCTGTTAAGAGTACGAGTAAAGTCACTAGGTCTGTTAATTAAGCGTTTGCTTAGCTCTGGATTACTTAAACGGACCGTACATATCTTGTTACCAACATGCCCAAAATAAATGACAAACTACTGCACTTAACTGCCTTTGTGTCTGTAGCGTAAAGGAAGAGGAAGCAGGTGTAGTGCCAACGAACTAGTTTAATCCAAAAGGACTTGCAGATAATACTGAATACAACAGGTAAGCATACAGAAAATATGTCTACTCAGGACAATATCCGACAAGGATGAGAATACAAGCCAGGGTTATATTCACAATAGATGAGCGTAAATGAAACGCACCAGCGTGCATGACGAGCATAGAAATAGCTAGAGCTCTTGACTAACTGAAACAGGTGCCTGGTACTACAGGCTACACCATAGGTCTCACATAAAACATGATAATAGATGTAAACACATCCCTAAACTAAATACATGTCCTGCAAACTACATTGTGCATAAAAGACACAACTAAACTAAAACACAAGTCCATCAGTCCCGCTGGAAAAGAGCGTCATAATCCAAAACCAGTCCTCTCCTGGATAGGCCCCCCTAGAACTCCGGGGAAGAGGAGCGCCAAACAAGTCCAGATGTCGGGGTGGTCGTTACAGTGTCCTCCTCTCAATACAACACCCTCCATAACTGTGACAGAATGATCCACCACAAGAAGAAGGAGAACTTTGGACACAAAGGTCGTTCAACAGGGGAGAGCTATGCCAATGTGGCCTCTGTGTGGGACATTGATAGTTCCAATGAGGAGGATGGAGGTGCATATGGGGGCTACTTGACATCAGCCCCTACCACCATTCCAAAGCCCTGGATATGCCCCTAGGAGAAAGAAGTGCTGGGCCTCTCCTCCTCTGAGGAAGAGGACTTGGACCATTGGAACCGGGGTCTCCCAAAGGATTTTTTGGAGGGGGCTATAAGGTGTGGGGACAGGCGTCCACACCCCCATTCGGCAGCCTTGCTCCGGTGGAACAGCCAGGGCTGGCGGCGTCAGCACCATTGAAGGGCCATATGGCTCCATGGGTACCCAGAACAATACCATGGTGGGTACATTTAGAGGTCCCACCACCCATGGAGCACATCCCAGAGCTGATGCTGCCACATCACCATCATGCCCTGGCTGGACATGGAGAAGAGCTGTGCCTGGAGCAGGGCTTACCTTTGCCGGCCTACCGGGATGAGGCCCCAGCTCTGCCGGCCCACCGGAACGAGGCCCCTGATCTGCTGGCCCTCCGGGACGAAGCTGCTGATCTACCGGCCCTCTGGGACAAAGCCGCTGATCTGCCAGCCCACCGGGCCGAGGCCCAAGCTCAGCCGGCCCACCAGGCCGAGGACATGGAGGGCCTGGTTCTGCCTCCACCACCTGGGTTTGGGGACACAGCTGCTCCACCTCCCGACACAGGGCCCCCTGCTGCTCCGCGGTCCGACCCTGGGCCCTCTGTTCGGCCTGACCCTGGGCCCTCTGTTCGTCCTAACCCTGGGCCCCCTGTTCGGCCTGACCCTGGGCCCCCTGTTAGGCCTGATCCTGGGCCCCCTGTTCGGCCTGACCCTGGGCCCCCTGTTCGGACTGAACCTGGGCCCCCGTTTGGCCTGAACCTGGGCCCCCTGTTCGGCTTGAGCCTGGGCCCCCTGTTCCACCTGGCCCAGGGCTCACTCCCCTACCTGTTGTCCTGGAATGGATGGCTGGCAGGCAACCTCCAGCGGCCCCTCCACCTGGGTGAGTTCTTTGGTGGGGGTCCTGACTGTTGTGGGGTGGGTTCTTGGCCCTCCCACCCTCCATTTTCTTCTGGCCTACCCGGGGTGGAGGTCTTTCGGGGGGGTGATGTAACGCCCAGCCCAGTGAGGGCTGGCGTCAATGACTGAGCATGGACTCTTGTATACATTGTTTAGGTTTTCCTATGTGTTTATATCATTCTGTAGTCATTTCAGTATGCATGGTGTTCAGGTTATGCTTTTATTTTGTAATATGTCCCCTTAGGGGTCAGCCATGCCTCTTCCTGGTCAGGGCTGCTGGGTAATGAAGTATTGAGTAAGGAAGCTGGAATTGAGTAGAAGGTTCTGATTAAGTATTCCAAACAGCTGTGCCTTGTTAGACCTATCAAAGTTTCTTATATAAGCAGCCCTGTCACCAGGAAGAGACATGGCGCATTGATCGAATGTACGTTGTGAGTGTGTGTTGTTTTTGTTTTCTATTTATGCCCGCTTCCCTTGGTGTTACAACGAATATTGTTTGTAGTATTGTTGCCTTGAGTAACGACGAAGAAGATGTCCGGGAGCTACAAACAAGTGAGTTGCTAAATGTGTTAGCCTTTACATGTTTAGGCGTAGCTCGGTGCCTAGAACTTATTCAGCGTCCGTACCGCTGTTAAGAGTACGAGTACAGTCACTAGGTCTGTTAATTAAGCATTCACTTAGCTCTGGTTTACTTAAACGGACTGTACATACCTCGTTACCAACATGCCCAAAATATATGACGAACTACTGCACTTTACTGCAGAGGTGGCACCACAGGTCCAGAAGTGGTGGAGCATTTGTGACGGGGCCTTTCTTGTGGATCAGTCTGAAGTTTCCCTGAACTTGAAGGTAAACGTGTCCTAATTGTATGCTTTGTTGATGAAAGCTAACTGTTATCATTCACATACGTTTGAGTAACTTAGTCAACATTTATCCAAATAAACAATTCATGTAACAATAATATTTACAGTACATGCCTTCTCGAATGGCATCTGTGCTATAGATTTGATTTTTTTTCTCTCTTTTGGTCATGTGAATCAAAAACCTATTGAAACTACTACAAACCTTAGTTATAATTCTGAATCATAAAAGCCAAAAACAGCAACTGCAAAAAACAACACTAGTATAAAACAACAGAGCAGATAATATGTATAAAAATACAGATTTTAGCTCTATATGGTGAGCAGCACACTTAAAAAGAGACCAACATAAAAAGACATGATTAATGTGTCGATTTACGAATGCAACGTAACAGGAAGGAGAGGAAACATGGAATGCTCCTAAAGTTTAGTTCCATATAAATGCACGGGTAATTAGTTGTTTTGTCGTTAGTGAAAAACAATATTGACCTTGTAGTTGAAAAAGGAGCCTCATATGAAATAATACTAAAATAAAAAAGCGGAAAAGTCACGTGAGGTCTCGCGTGGGTAGTTGATTCCGGTGTTACAATGTTTCACTTGAGAGTTTACGTCAGCTAAGTTTAGTTTATTTAGACATATTGACAGATATATTGAATGAGAATGTAAAATCTTAAGGTGCGTTTCCGTCCTAATTATGCTTTTAAACAAAAGTTTGACTCTGTAACGCCCAACCCAGGGAGGGCTGGCGTTTATAAACTATCTTGAACTGAGAGATGGACTCCTGTGTATGTTTGGTAATTTCATGTGTATATTGTTGTGTTTTGGTTTCCCTTGATTTTATTCAGTGCAGTGCATGGTGTTTTAGTTCCTCCATTATTGTTATGTGTCATGCCCCTTTAATTGTTGTCACGCCTCTCTCTCTAGTGTGGGCTGTAATTTGTTAGGTTTAGGTTAGGAAAGTCAGGTAACTTCTGGATCGGTTAGATTAATGAATATGTACAGTCATGTGTGATTAGGTAGTTAGCATTTGTTGTTATATAAACAGCCCAGACTAGAGAGAGGGTGTTGGGCATTGTGTTCTCTTCGAACCTGTTACATGAGTGATCCTCTTCAAGTGTGCCTTAGGTTTCGTTATGTTTCATGTGTCAAGAAGTTATCCGCGATTACGTTGTGTGTGTTAATGTTCTGTTAATGGTTTTAGAGAGAAGGCGTGCTGGTAGTAACTAGGGGTGGCACGGTTCACAAAACCCACGGTTTGGTTCGTATCACGGTTTTAGGGTCACGGTTTTCGGTTCTGTTTGGTTCTTGTTGTTATATTTTCTTTTAATCTTAACACTCCAGAAATATACTCCACCATATGATATATAGCTTAATTATCCACAATTTAGGATACAGTATTAAAAGATAGTTATATCATGTAATCAAGCACAAACGGAATTTGAAGTATTACAGAATAACAATTAAAATAACTTGCATTTATCAAACTTCCAACTTCAGTGTTGCTCTTACAAAAATAGACGTGATGTGACCTTGCAGGCTGCAGCACTCCACACTCCACCGTTGAGGAGCAATCGGCTCCGCTCGCGGCATCTCAAAATCTGACGAAAGTCTTTTAAACTGACCTTTGTCGATCTGAAATGAAGTAAGATTCAGCAACTACATGGCCCATTTCTCGCTTAAAATGTTTTCATAAACACGTCTGGGTGAATTATTTTTGTATAATATGAGATCGTAGTCAGAACGCCATTAGAGTCTGTTTTGAAATTCGGGAGCAGCCAGCTGCCAGACCCACGTAACGCATTTGTCCATTCAGCTGCCATGTGTTGCTTTGTCACGCTCATCCCGCTAGTCGATATAGAGAAAGTTTTACAGTAGCCATAATCCTAAGAGCTCAGTTTCGTCATCACCTTCTTTAGTAATTTGAGCATGAACTTGACCAGACCACCTCGAGTTACGTAATTTCCGGTGATTTATAGATGCAGATGTTATTGTTAATCACAATTTTATCTCTAAATATAATTTTTGGCAATTATCTATTTCTCCAATCTAGTTGTTAATCATTAATGTTCACTATGATATATTGAGGTGTCCAACCTGCAAGTTGCTCTTTTAAGTATTCTTCATGTTTACATTAATTCTACAATAATAAACAAAAATGTACACGTACGTTCTTGTATTTTTTTGGCTCTATATAACATCATGTGTGAAAAACAGTGT
>JACXGM010025489.1:0-15282 GCA_016801145.1 Umbra pygmaea | reverse complement strand
TTGACAACGAATCCGAGAAAGATAGCTGACTGTAAGTACATTTTTCTTTGTCAGCCGTGGATGTATTAGCTCAGTCCCGGTTTTGTTTACATTGCACTCAAGTCACATAATAACATGGGTTTTTATTCTTGTTATAGCTATTGTAAATCGGATATGTTTGCTAAATTCGTGAAATTCTAAGCTTTCTGTACATATAAGCCATGTATATGCAGAGTTAAATCTGCACTTGTGAGCAATGATTATATTCACCTTTTGGGCCAACTCTCCCGCGGCCGGCATCGTGAGTTCGAAGAGGTTAAAGGCTGAATTATTCGTACTGATATACATCAACCGCAAGGAAACCTATTCAATCAACATTCAAGTCATTTGCGATGCTATAGAGGACTCAAGGAGACATGATGTTGAAATACATGTGTGCCACTTAACCCAAATGCCCCAGCAGCAGAACAGGAAAGGAGAGCTTATTTGACAGAAGAGCTTCTGCATCGTCTATAGTGAGGTAAGCAAATAAATCAGAAAGTATGTCTTTGTGACGTTTCTTTATTTACATTTTGTAAATAATATTTTTTTAATATAAATTTTATTATAATAGCAATGCCTCCTCTTAAAGGGAATGAGATGATGCTCTGATTGGTTTATTGCATGTTACGCCCAAACCACACCTACAATATGACTAATGTAGCTACTTTAGACCTACCCATTTTAGATTTGCATCGGGCACAAGAGTCATTTATCCTGCCGGTGTAATAGCAAAAGCACCCAAGATCTGCCCACAAAGTCACTTACGTTTTGCATTTGATACTTGCGTTTCAGATCGTTCAAATGTATTTATTGCACTTGTGTATATACACTGAACAAAAATATAAATGTAATTTTGGTCTACAATTTTGTTTCTGGTGTCCTTTGACAGCTCTTTGGTTTGGCCATAGTGGAGTTTGGAGTGTGACAGTTTTAGGTTGTGTACAGGTGTCTTTTATACTGATAACAAGTTCAAACAGGTGCCATTAACACAGGTGTAACAAGTGGAGGACAGAGGAGCCTCTTAAAGAAGAAGTTACAGGTCTGTGAGAGCCAGAAATCTTGCTTGTTTGTAAGTGACCAAATACTCATTTTCCACCATAATTTACCATAAATTATGGAGGCGTTACCACAGAGGACGCCTCCAGCACCTGAGCCAGGCTGCAAAGACCTCCAACAGGACCTGCACCATGCGGTGTGTTTATGGAGGGCACTCTTCAGTACCGTGGGGGGTGGTTTCTGCCCTCCTGCCCTCTCTGTTTTCTGGTGCCTTTTTAGGGCGCTCCTTTGGTTCTTTAGGCCGCTACGGGAGCTGCAGTCATTTTGGGGGGCTTCTGTCATGTTGTTCCAGTGTGGGACACCATTGCTAGTGAACTTAGAACTTAGAGATGAACTTTCAAGTGTTTTGATTGCATTTGTCTATATATTTACTGCAGTTTGTCTATTGTGTTTATCTGTGTTCATGTTTGCCTGTATGTATGTAACGATAACTATGGACATACAGTAACTATGGATAGGTCTCAGTATAGTTTATTCAGGTGCTTGTCATAGCTGATTGCTATTTACTTGCAGCTTCTTTCTATTGAGATCCTATATAAGCTTAAGCTGTGGTGATTCAGGGGAGGGCTTGATTCATTGATACATTGTCTTCAGTTTAGATTTTGTGAACACTCTGTAACTGCCTATGTTTCTATGAGCATAAGTATGGCTAAATATATACTGTTGTGCTACACGGTTCACCTGCAACTGCCTTACCACTGTATACTTCCTGGATTCTGCTACATTAAATACAACAAACCATCACTGCTTGTCTCCCTTCCACTCTCCATACTCCAAACATGACAGTTCCATTCATTTTCTGGCTGTTTTGTAGTTCTATTCATTTTCTGGCTGTTATGTAGTGATGTTCAAAACGAGGCATTTGAAACAATTGAGACAATTGAAACATTTGATTCGATTCACCACGAAACGTTTCGAAACCTTTACTTGACAGGTACGTCTGTTACATTTGATTTGAAGCGTCATGAAAAGTTTTGAAACCTTTACTCGACAGTGACACCTTCTGGCAACTTTAATTATGGCACAGAGCAGTCTTAATTCCACCTAGGGATGTCACGAGAACCGATACTACCGAAACCTTCCGGTTCTAAAATGACAAAACACAGATGATGCCCATTTTTTTGAAGTACCGTAGGCACCAATACTCTGATAGCAAAGATGCCAGTGTTGGCAATACTGTACCTAGCTAGCTTTGTCAGCGGGAGGATAACTGAAAATAGCCGGAAAAATCAAAAGCAAACGAAAGGGCTTCGCCTCCAGTTGCAAGCTAGGTAGTCTGCTTCGTTCGGCGGAGGATAATATACTTTTCTCATTTTTACACTTGTAGGTGCACCGTTCCCGGAGGTACTGCAATACCGAGTTGATGCGTGGAGCAGACGGAGCAAGCCACGTTTCCGAATCCCTGTTCGAAAAATCGACTTAATATATATAGTTCCCCGGTGGGGAACGTATTAGATAGTAAACTGATAAGAACATATGATTCAAAGCTTTCATTATCCAATACAATACAGCCGTATGGGACCAATGCCCAACACATTACACGCAATAATTTGCTCCGATGTGAAGCTAGCTTCTTTAGGGAGCCAGCTTCTTTAGTGGATTCCTAGCCTTTCGTAGTTTCGCCTTTAAAGCTTCATTCAACGCGATAAACATCGCTTAACAAATATGGAAACATTAAACATTTCGAAAATATGCCACTAAACTATATTAGAATAGTGTGACATATTTACTAACTTATAATATTTTAATAAGAACATTTACATTTGCAATCTGTATTGCTTAAAAATATAATAAATACACAGAATCCTGTATAATGCTAGCTACATTAAGGGATGCTGGTTGTAAATGTGAATATCGCATAGATAGATCACATAAGTCAGTGGTCCTCAAACCCTTCCACGGAGGGCCTAGTGTATGCAGGTTTTTGCTTTTACCTTGTACAAGCCTGATGGAGTAGCTCACTAATTGGTTATGCTCTCCCCACACCTGGCATTGTAGGTCCTAATTATACTCTAATTGAAGGGATAGACCAAAAACCAGCATACACTAGGCCCTCCATGGAAGGGTTTGAGGACCACTGACATAAGTCATTCACAACTTACCCAATACCATGTTGACATGCTACCTTTGCTCTCCAAAAACCTTAAACTAGCCAAGAAACGGTGCGCAATGTTGTGAAAAAATGTTTATCTTGTTAGCTGAATGGCTGCACAGCTATATCCACTGTTTTGTTTTGCACTGTTGTTGTTTTTGCACAGTTCCTTTTGAAAAGCTGTCTGGAATATGTCTGGGGAGTAGTTGTTGCACTGTGAGCATTAATTGGACTTTATTATGTTGTTCTATGCTATATTGCACGTGTTTTTGGCTAAATGGACCATTGCATGTTAATATAGTTAAACCTCTGATGTCGTTGGTCCATCTTGTGTCTGATGGCTCAATCTCTCAATACTCTCACAAATCTCTCAGCCAAGGTCTCACACATTCGAAATGTTTGTCTTTGATGCCTCATTTTATACCCCATACGTCAGTGTTTTTGACAAGTGCGACACAGGTATCGTTCAATGTCACATGACAAAGTGTTTCGAAAACACTTTGTCATGTGACCAGCAGTGTTTTTGAAACAGGTCTCGATACATTGTTCCGATGCAGTGATGTGTCGAAAACATCGAGACAGTTTCGACACTTGAGTGTCGAGTGCCCATCACTACTGTTCTGTAGTTCTATTCATTTTCTGGCTGTTGTGTAGTTCTATTCATTTTCAGGCTGTTGTGAACATGTTAAAATAAAAATAATGCAAAATTTATTTATTTTTCTCACCTATGTCATTAAATAGATTTATATATTCTTTATGTAAGTTTAGATAATGCTAGCATGCAGCAGCACAGTGGAACAATGGTCGGTAACAGTCTTCAACAACTAAAATCATTAACATTGGGTCTTCAAATATAGATGAGGTGTTTTAATTACATGTTTTTCTTCACTATAATATGAATTATTTAATATGGCATTGTTATATATTGAAATAATAGATAAGTATTATATTATTATAGTGTATAAAAATATTAAATAGATATGCATAATATATTTACAGATAGAGGCTTAATGTCATCTTACAGTTTTTTCCGATTGCTAAAACACAAAAAGTGAATGCTCAGACCAAAGCGTCGAAACCGTAACGTTTGCATGCATTTGGTACACTCAGGCACCAAATGAATAAACACAATGTCGGCATGGCACTGTAAACAATTCTGTAACACACGGTGCAAAACACTACACACATCGTGCATATCATGAAACACTCTGCAGTCAGCACGTCCATTCAATAGTTAAAACACACATGACATTAGCAACCCTCCCGCACACATCGTAAAACACTTAACCCGTAACTGAACACCAATCAGTCACTATATAATTTAGGTATCAGCACCTGTCGTGAGACAATCGTGAATATGGAGGCTGAAGGAGAGAGGAAAACGAGGAAGAGACGGGGAGGGAAGAGGGAGAGGAGATAGAGGAAGAGACTCTGGTAAAAACCAGACATCGGGACTGAAACATCATCGGCCAAAGGGCCATCGAGAATGTCGCCCGGCAGTGCGGGGGCAACATCACCATGTGTGCAGCCCTTAGTGGTCAGGGGGTCCTCCATCATCATGCCACCCTGGGTCCCTACAACACTGCACACATACTGACATTTCTGCATGCACTACATGCCGCGGTCATATAGGACCAACCAGGGAAGCCCATGTTTGCTGTCATCTGGGATAATGTCAGTATCCACTGCCCCCATATTTCCCGGTCCTCAAACTGATACGGGAATTATTTTCGGCATGGCGGTGGAAGGTGTATGACCGCCTACACATGCACGCGTGCCACTCCTGCGAGCAATGGAGGAGGCATGCGGAGACATCGTGATGGGCTCGATCCACGGGTGGATATGCCACGCCCGGCGATATTTTCCCGTTGCCTGGCAAGGGAGAACAGCGCATGTCATGTGGACGAGGTGTCGTGGCCCGACCCCAATCGACGGAGTTATCCCTTACTTGTAATGAGAGTTGTTTTACTACCTGTACAATGTATCACTGAGGCTTGGTTTCGGGAATAAAAATGGTTTAAAGACTACAAATGACAGAAGTGTGTTGAGTAAAGTTGACCAGTGTGTTGTGTCTGTTTGACTGTTTATTGTTCATGTGCATGTGTGTTAACTGTCGATCTGAAGAGGGCCTTTTGAAGTCAGAGTGTTAAGTTTGATTGCAGAATGGCAGTTTTGACATTGCAGTTCAATGTTATTCTTCAAGTGTTGTGTAAAGCATTCTTGTGTGTTGAGTTTTGACACAATGAGCCAAATTATGCATTTTGTGTGTTAGCAATTGGAAAAAACTGTAATAGGCAAGGCAAGTTTATTTATATAGCACATTTCATACACAATGGCAATTCAAGGTGCTTTACATGAAAAGGAAAACATTAGAATATAAAACAGTTAAAAATAATAATTAAAACAAGAAAAATAATTAAGATAGTACAGTTAAAAATAAAAACAAGAAAAGGATAGTCTAAATATATTTTTGTCATATTTGTTAGGATTACAAATTGAATTGTTTTTACATATGACTTTCAGATCCTTTCCTCTGTGTTTGCAGAATCCCTATCTGAGTATTGTAACAGTGTCAAACCCAGATGTGCAGTGTGTTTTCCAGAACATTTAAGCCTCTGTGCCCACAACTCGGCTACGGTGGCACGTGTAGAGAGGTAAACCACGAGGGTTCAGTCACACCTTATTCCATTAAAAGTGAATAACATCTGATTCGGGACCATTAAAGGAAAGATGAAGGAATCTGTGTCCTTGGTTGTGTAGAGGAAAAGAGACAGGAGGATTTTTAGTGTGGAGTGTGGCACTGGTCATCAGTGAGGTCAGCGGGAGGGCTGAGGAGAACGCAGCCTGTCTCCTCTGAGCGTGTCAGTCTGTTATGGTGTGGTACAGAGATGGAGGACACTTACTGTCCCAGTCTACACCCAGGGAGACCTGTGAAGACCTGCTTTCAAACAGACGTGGAGCCACAAACGCACACACTCATACTCACACAGAAGTGAACATGCTTTGTTTGTGTGTTTGTCAGTGGGCACAATTTGTCTGTACTGTTGTGAGCCAGCAGAAAAAAACCTCTGAGCCAAAGCGAATTGTAATTAATAATTTTTAATGATTAATATCCATAGGGACCTTTCAAATGTGTCCCCAAAAGCCACAGTGCCAATTAAACACATATCTGAGAATATCACATGGAATCCAGTCGTGGGTAGTGTTAACTTTTGGAAGTGTTGATGGTCAAAGCTTGTTCTCTCTGTCTTCCTCTAATTCACTCCCTCTGTTCTTTTGTCTTCTATTTTCCTCCTTATTTTTCTCTCTCTCTCAATCCTAACCTAATGAAACTGGTGCAGCCAGCCAGCCAATCTGGTAAGTGCTTAGCCCCACTTTGTTCTTGTTTTGCAGTGTTGTTCTCAGCAGCGCCATCCTCTATTTCCCTTCAATTATTCACCGCCTGCTGTTTACAACCTCTGCTTTGTGAACAGCCACACTTAAGTACATGTCTGATGATCTGACAACTTCAACGCAAAGCCAGCCTGAGTCGTTGGAGTGTGTGTGTCAGGGACATGATAGTTAATCTGCCACGGTGTCATATAGGCGAAGGCTAGAGATTACTGTGGATAAATTGAGACACTGGACAAGATAGATGTATCCCATAAATGGTGGCATGAACGTTGAGTTTATCCATCATTGTGCCTCTCAAGCTCCAATTCTTTAGCAAAAAAAGCATCTCTTATTTATTTTTCTCTTCATGTTTAGCCTTCTTCTCTTAATCTAATTTCATCCTCATAAAACAGGGCAACTTGTTGACACAGTCAGGTGAGTCAGGCATTCATGAAATATTACAGTTTTTCCCGATTGCTAAAACACTAAAAGTGAATGCTCATAACAAAGCGTCGAAACCGTAACGTTTGCATGCATTTGGTACACTCAGGCACCAAATGAATAAACACAATGTAGGCATGGCACCGTAAACAATTCTGTAACACACGGTGCAAAACACTACACACATCATGCATGTGTTACACACTTTGGCCAATTATGAAACACTCTGCAGTCAGCACGTCCATTCAATAGTTAAAACACACATGAAATTAGCAACACTCCCGCACACACGGTAAAACACTTAACCTGTAACTGAACACCAATCAGTCATTATATATAATTCAGGTATGAGCACCTGTCGTGAGACAATCGTGAATATGGAGGCTGAAGGACCAAGGGGAAGGAGAAGATGAGGAAGAGACGGGAAGAGGGAGAGGAGAACGAGGAAGAGACGGGGAGGGAAGAGGGAGAGGAGATAGAGGAAAAGACTCTGGTAAAAACCAGACATCGGCCAAAGGGCCATCGAGAATGTCGCCGGGCAGTGCGGGGGCAACATCACCATGTGTGCAGCCATTAGTGGTCAGGGGGTCCTCCATCACCATGCCACCCTGGGTCCCTACAACACTGCACACATACTGACATTTCTGCATGCACTACATGCTGCGGTCACATAGGACCAACCAGGGCAGCCCATGTTCGTTGTCATCTGGGATAATGTTTCCACCGAGCTGCTCTGGTCCGGGACTTATTCGCCAACCATGACCATTTCATGGTGCTGTACCTGCCCCCTTATTTCCCGGTCCTCAACCTGATAGGGGAATTATTTTCGGCATGGCGGTGGAAGGTCTATGACCGCCTACAGATGCACGCGTGCTGCTCCTGCGAGCAATCGAGGAGGCATGCGGAGACATCAAGGTGGGCTCGATCCACGGGTGGATACGCCACGCCCGGCAATATTTTCCCGTTGCCTGGTAATGGAGAACATCTCCTGTGATGTGGACGAGGTGACGTGGCCCGACCCCAATCGACGGAGTGATCCCTGACTTGTAATGGGAGTTGTTTTACTACCTGTACTACTTGTAAAAACTACAAATGACAGAAGTGTCTTGAGTAAGTTGACCAGTGTGTTGTGTCTGTTTGACTGTTTATTGTTCATGTGCATGTGTGTTAACTATCGATCTGAAGAGGGCCTTTTGAAGTCAGAGTGTTAAGTTTTGATTGCAGAATGGCAGTTTTGACATGGCAGTTCAATGTTAATCTTCAAGTGTTGTGTAAAGCATTTTTGTGTGTTGAGTTTTGACACAATGAGCCAAATTATGCATTTTGTGTGTTAGCATTTGGAAAAAACAGTTAGACACAAAGTCATTAAAATTTGATCTTTTTATTTGAACTGGAAAAAAAAAAAACTTAAAAAATATTTTCCACTGGTTAGAACCAATATTGTACAATGTGGAACTGTACTGTGTGTGATATTACTTCAGATACAGCAAGTCTAAAATGTCAATTAAAATCTAATGATATATGGCTATTCTACATGTCAATACCCAGTCTATATTCTTTAGTATTTGCTAGAACCAAAATCACCAGACATCAATCATTAATGACTATAATTATCACTATCATTGTCACTGTCATTTTTAAATATACTTTTATCAACACATTTGTAGATTTATTCTAAAGACGTACAGTAGTATTAGTTAGCACTGCAAACGTCTCTTCAGAATGCTATAAATCTACAGAAAATGCAATGCATGTATATTACTTTGTGGAAAGGTAAGTAAGACAGATGTTTCACACTATGAAAGCGTTGTGCTTTTTTTGTCCCTCTCATCCTGAAATACAATCACTTCCCAACATGAGGTGACAGTGCAATCAGAGCTGTATCAATCAATCATCATAACTCAATCAGCCCCCTAACACAGCAAAGGAACAAACCACACCCTAATCCCTTCAGAATGCACTAATTTAGACAAGGACCCATAGGGAACAGGGTGCCCTGGTCAAATATAGTGCATAATATAGGGAAAATGGTGCTATTTAGGATGCATTCAATCCTAAAGTGGCAGCAGAGGCAATGGAGGATAAAATCATCTGTAAAGATATAAAAGTTCACAGGAATGTTCACTTTTATAATTTGCTTTTTTCTCATTAGGAATGACAGCAAGTTTCACTTTATATTAATAGCACATGCTAGATATTGAAGATAGATCTCGGATTTGTGTAATTATATTACTCCTTAGAGAAAAAGTTATGGGCGCTTTGTTGGTTAGGATAATAAGTCAAATCATGATAATGTTTCAGTGCTCTGTTAGCTGAGTCTGACACTGTAATAATGCTTTCTAATAGCTTCATATTGAACACTAGTCTCTATTTAGTTCACTCCTCCTGACCAAGAACTTACCATTAGTGAATGAAATAGACAAGGGCTGCCCCGTTCCTGGAGATCTACAATCCTGTAGGTGTTCTCTTCAACATAATTTATCACAGCTGATTCTAATTACTAGCTTGATGAAAAGCTAAATCAGGTAAGTCATAACTGGGGTTGGAGAGAAAACATACAGGACAGTAAAGTCGTGGTCAAACGTTTTGAGAATGAAACAAATACTAATTTCCACAAAGTCTGCTGCCTCAGTTTTGATGATGACAATTTGGATATACTCTAGAATATCTTGAAGAGTGATCAAATGAATTCTCTCTTTGCCATGAAAATGAACTTACCCCCCCCCCCAAAAAAAACATTTCCACTGCATTTCAGCCCTGCCACAAAAGGACCAGCTGCCATCATATAAGTGATTGCCTCGTTAACACAGGTGAGAGTGTGGACAAGGACAAGGCTGGAGATCACTCTGTCATGCTGATTGAGTTAGAATAACAGACTGGAAGCTTTAAAAAGAGGGTGGTGCTTGAAATCATTGTTCTTCCTCTGTAAACCATAATTACCTACAAGGAAACATGTGCCGGCATCCTTGCTTTGCACAAAAAGGGCTTCACAGGCAAGGATATTGCTACTAGTAAGATTGCACCTAAATCAACCATTTATCAGATCATCAAGAACTTCAAGGAGAGAGGCTAAATTGTTGTGAAGAAAGCATCCAGGCACCCAAGAAAGTCCAGCAAGTGCCAGAATCGTCTCCTAAACTTGATTCAGCTGCGAGATCGGGGCAACACCAGTGAAAAGTTGCTTAGGAATGGCATCAGGCAGGTGTGAGTGGATCTGCATGCACAGTGAGGCAAAGACTTTTGGAGGAAGGCCTGGTGTCAAGAAGGGCAGCAAAGAAGCCAATTCTCTCCAGGAAAAACACCAGGTACAGACTGATATTCACACAATTTTGCCTAAGAACACAGACATGAACAAAGAATGGTACCAACACATCCTCCTAGAACAACTTCTCCCAACCATCCAAGAACAGTTTGGTGACGACCAATGCCTTTCCAGCATGATGGACTAAGTTGCTTGTGGAACAAAACATCAACATTTTGTGTCCATGGCCAGGAAAATCCCCAGACCTTTATCCCATTGAGAACTTGTGGTCGATCCTCAAGAGGCGGGTGGACAAACAAAAACACACAACTTCTCACAAACTCCAAGCATTGATCATGCAAGAATGGGCTGCCATCAGTCAGGATGTGGCCCAGAAGTTAAAGGAGAATTCAGAGCGATTTCAAATATCTAAAGTGCTGTCAGTAGCGAGAATACTTAACTCAAACAATCTGTATTGCCAAAATCGTGTTATCCTCCTGCTCCAGTTTAAACCCATTAGGCATTTATGGGGCAAGTTTTAGAATGTGCTTTTAGCCTCTTAACATGTTCAAAATGTCATTACTAGTGAATAGCCATGTGCAGTGATTCCTTCTAGTGAACACAGCGAATCTGACAAATCAGCCAGTGTACATACTTCTGATTTTTCCACACTAGTCAATTGTTGAAGTCATACAATGCAATATTCCAAAACATATTTTTTTCCACAAATTTATTTTTCAGTGCCTAACAGTTCAAGAGTTATCGCCCATGAGCATAGGTAACTAAGAAACAGTGTAGACTCAGTCTGTGAACTGGCAAAGTAGTGGTGTCAGGTTACTTGACCAACTAGTTGCTACTAGTCATTATATGGACAACCACGGCAAATCTTTTTTTTGTGGAAAAAGACATTTTGGAATATTGGATTTTATGACTTCGACAATCAACTAGTGTGGACTTCACTGGAAAACGGGAAATAAACAGCGGTATGTACACTGACTTATTGGTTGAGTTCACTGTAAGGAATCACTGCTCATGACTATGCACTCGTGATGACATTTTGAACATGTTAAGAGGCTAAAAGAACATTTTAAAACTTGCCCCATAAATGCGTAACAGGTGTAAACTGGAGCAGGAGGATAACACGGTTTTGGGAATACAGATCATTTGAGTTATTCTCACTACTGACAGCACTCTAGATATCCAAACAACAAAGCTATGTTTTTAAATCACCCGGAATTCTCCTTTAATTGATAGCATGCCAGGGCAGATTGCAGAGGTCTTGAAAAAGAAGGGTCAACACAACACAAACATAGACTCTTTGCATAAACTTAATGTAATTGTCAATTACAGCCTTTGACACTTATGGAATGCTTGTAATTATACTTCAGTATACCATAGTAACTACACTGTAAAAAGTAATCTTGCTTTTTGGTTGACTCAAAATATTTAAAAAGTAAATTCAACTGAAATATAGTTTAATAATTTTTCATGTTTTCATAAAGTCAAATAATCAGAAAATTATGGGAAGTTGACTCCATGAGTAAAATTGCCAAGTGAAATATTCATATCATGTTGAGTCAACAATAAAGCTTGAAAAAAAACTTTATACAAATTTAAGATGAACCCAAGCAACAGGGTTACTTATTTTGCGAGTTGAGTCAACAAATTACTTTTTACAGTGTACTGGCATAAAGATCTAAGAACACTGAAGCAGCAAAATATGTGGAGACCAATACTTGAGTGACTTGTGAACTTTTGACCATGACTAGATCTCCAGGAACAGGGTTGTGCAGCACTGGATTACACAATAGTCCTAAAAGCATCCTATCGTAATACGCAAAACTTCCGATTTGCAAATCACTTTTGCAATTACATTCGCAATTACAATTTTTATGTATATTCATTATCATCGTATCAACCCATCACAAACCAGCTCCAACACAGATGGCCATTAAGCAGTACAGAACTCTTAGCATCACAGTCAGGTATTCTAAAATCATGTGTATTGCACTACATTTTAACTTTGCCACTAGGGAATAGGGTACATTGAATCCCAAATACTTGTTTTGCCCCTCCGGTTCCTCATCTGCTGGTAAATCAATTCATATCTTCCCCAAATAGCATTTCTAACATATTCTTACATCCTATATTTTATACCAGAAATCATTAAAGTCATTAAAATTCATTACTTTACTATTCTTAATTAACTAACTCTACTCAATTAATTAACTAAACTTACTATGTTTACAGTGATTAAAAGCCAATTTTCATTAAAACATACCAAGGAACGTCATTAGCTTTGAAGTTTGTCTATGCCGTAACACATGTATGTATGTGTCTGAAATGTAATCCTCCTTCAGTTAGCCTGAAGGCAGCGACCCGTGAATGAACCCCTGAATCTGAGCAAAGGAGTACTGGGAAACTGATACACACCAACGGAATCCCACTGGAGTGGCAAGATGCACACATAATCATCATCTCCTGAGGAGCACTGCACCCCACAAATCAATGTGCACGCTAACGCTACGCTGAACACTTCCACTCCTCTCTATTTCATTATAAAAGTCAGCAATGCGGGAGATTGCTGTGCATCAGGGACAGGTCTAAGTACACAGTGTCCAGCTAGGACCAGAGCCAGGCCAAAGACATTTCCTAGAAACTGTATATTAAATGTTACAGTCTATTGCTACAGGATATAGAGTTAGTAGCTATGGCGGTTTGTGGCACTACACATCAAAGAACATAGTGACTATTGATTACACAACAATAAAATGCATGGTCAGTAACACTGATATGTTAGTGAAAGAGTTATGTAAAAACACTGTTTCAAATACACCAGATTCCTCCTCATTCTAGGAAGGTCAAAAGATTTGTAAGATGTGTGCACTCTGTACCACCAGAAAATCTGGTACAGGACAAAGGAGTTCTTCTCGCTCGTCTCTGTATTCTCTTTGTTCCCATGGACGCAGAAAGATGAACAGTGTATAATCCTCCTCCCACTCCTTGACCCCTCCCCCACCGCGCCTCCAGCTTAGTAAACAGAGATGCTAAGAACACTCCTCCCAGATCACTGCCCCTGCAGTGCCACATCACACTAGGTTTAAAACGCACGACCTCCAGAGACTCACTCACACTCCTACACATGGACACACACATACACACAAGCACGGTGTTGCTGGACACACACACACATTCACTTATTAGCTTTGGTGGAACCGTTTAACATTAGAAAGCATCGTTGTATTCTTCCACTGGAGCAAAAGGTGATAGCCAATCAAAATCCAAATGACACGCTGCTTCAAATACGAGTGTAGGGCTTCACTAGAGCACGGCTCCTCATCAGCTGAACCACATCCTAATTTGTTAAAAGAAAAATAGCACAATGCGCAAAACGTGGACGTCATCATGAATCACATGACACGAGTGCTGAGTGGTTGGTTTGAGATCAGAATCTGATATTCATATGGTGCCATGTTCAAAACTAGTGCACTGTATAGTGGATAGGATGGAATTTGGAAAGCAGACAGTATTGAGGTGGGCAGGATGTTGGAAATATCACATGGGGAAACACTTCATCCTCTCCATCCATCACTATCCAATAGGTGAATCCAATCAGCAAAAAAGCAGTGATTTCCCAGTGAGGGAACGCTGTGTTGAATATGATTCATTCATGTCATTGTTGTTTATGCTACTTCACCTCAGGAGTACAGCTTACAAGCATAAAGAAAGAAAAAACTTCAGAGGAGAGATTAAATAAAGCAGCAAAACATGTTTAGAATGACTAAATACACAGCAGATATGAAGAGAGGAAATATTCCTATTATCAAGTGTGACACAAGTCATCTAGTCACCTAAACACCTCATGAATGAGGCAAAAATGGTTAAATACAGAAATAGGCATTACGACAGAGCGGTTACATTGTAAGGCTGTAAACTAAACTCTACAACAAAGAAAAGATAGTATTCGTCGTTCACCTGGTAAAACATAGAGTGGCTCTGCTACAAATTATGTACGTAATGAGCGCTAAGCTACAATTGACCTAGTCCATAAATAATCTATAAATTGCCCTGCCTCCTTTACAAATAAACATGTGCACACAGTCAGTCACAGAAATGGTTTCCCTGACAACCACCATAGAATCTCACATTCTAGGTTTGACATGGCAGGTGAGCAGAGAAGGTTGGAGGTAGCCGAAGCACATCTCCATAATATTCTGTTAAAACGTTACCACCGGTGCCACGCATCGTACGAGGGATAGAAATAACCCTGAGTAAGTCAAACAGTCTAATAGAAGTACTAATGCAGTTATATAAACTATATATATATATAGTGTAAATTATTGGTAAGACTACTTTAGACTGATCTATTCTATGTATGTATAGATGCATGTACTGTTGTGGAAATATATTCTCTTATATCCTTTGAAAAACAACAAATCACTTCAAAAGACATGTTTCCCCTTAGGGAGATCAACATACTTCCTGAAAAAAAGAGCTTTCATCTCTGAGTTTACACAGCAGACAGACAGGTAGGCAAGAAAACCTGTCCACATCTCCCCGTACTCTAACAGTATCTTTGTTTTCCATGGATGTGTCTCTCTGTGTCTGTATGTCTCAGGAGATGAGAGGATGATCTCTCCACCTTTCTCCTAGATTGTCTCCAGATCTCTCAGTAATGGCATTTAGCTGAGACAGTGAAAATGGATGGTGGGAAGATAGTTCACCTCCTAACAGTAGCTGCTACTGGGCCTTCACTGAATTCCTTGACTTCTGAGAGTAGATGGTTAAATCCTCCTCATTAAGGGGAACCACCTGGAACCTGCATCCTTCCGCAGGACGTCTGCAGAGTGCTCCTATCCAGGACCTCTCAAGGAAACCTGTCACCGTAAACTAACGGCGAGGAGATACGCAGCCAACAGGCTGACAAAGGTAAGAGGTGAACAGTGTCACAAAAGGTCGTCATAGTCGAGCATCTTGGAGTGCTGGCGGGTTTTCCACAGGCGGAACAGGCGGAAGTCGAAGTACATCTCGATCATCTCCTTGCCTGTGGGGGGGGGGG